>CM034152.1:566071817-566082872 GCA_019776745.2 Taxus chinensis | reverse complement strand
GTAACTGTCATCATTTCATCCTTCCCTTTCTTTCCTCTGCAACTTTGTCTGACATCCATCTCCCCTGGTAATTCCAATTTTTACAAGTGTCTAAGCAATTCCAAATTCAAAATATCAACCTTAACAATCCTTGGACTCACAAATTAAGTTTTGAATCCATTTAATGGAACTTTATAGACAGATACAACATGGATTTTCATCAAAAAATGATGAAAAATAGTGTGTATTTGCATCTCTAAGAGTCTTGGATCAAAAAAGGTGGAAAACAGGTGAAATGCACATCAAACATTGATTTTACCCCTTTTCTACTTTATATCATAGTCATCCATGTGTTTCCTTAGCGCAATTGTAAAGGATAAATATAGGGGTATGTTTCCAAACAAGCATGGGCCTTCCACGTGGCCTGGGCCCAGGAAAAATACATTTTGGCCTCTGAAAAGTCTTAGTGCAAAAAGGAGCCAGCGGAAGCCTCCACATGTTTCAATGGAACACATTGAAATAGTTCCCAAAATCAAAGACCCCAAACAAGCATGGGCTCGCCACATGTCTCAGTCTAGCAGAGTTTGTTAAAAATTTTGAAGGTTCAGCAGAAGGCTACATGTGTCTAGAGTCCAAGACATTTTTCTTTAACTGTTGAAAATCCCAAGCAAAGGGCAGAGTGAGTGGAAGCCTCTAAGTGTCCTCCTGGCGTTTCTTCAAAATAAAACTTAGGGGCTGGTCCCCAAACATGTGTGGTCCCTCCATGTTCCCCATGAATTTCAGAATTGCTTTGGAAAGTTTAAGTATAGAGCAGAGCTGGTGGAAGCCTCCACATGTCTCCATGTCGCAATTATCAAGGTTGGACCCTAAGGTGGATCCTTAAATGAGCGTCATCTCTCCACGTGTCCATGGTCTGCCAAAACTGTACTAGCTACATGAAATTTTTGTCTAAGTCTAGGCAATGCCGCAAAAATCTTCACATGTCTCCCCGTCGCAACTCCAAGGCCAAACAAAAAGGTAAATTTTCAAATGAGCTTCGGCCATCCACGTGGATAAGCTCTGAGTTTGATGTGAGCCTTAGAGTTTTCAAAGTGCCCAACCGAGTTGCATCCAACCAAAAAGGGCCACATTTTCACTGATGTTGAGATGTAAATTTGACGGGGAAAAATACACTTATCAAACCATAAAATATAGGGAAATCACCATTTGAGCCCGGAAATGAATCTTTCTTTAAGGATAGAGAATTTGAAAATTTAATAAGGCCCAAATATGATCCTCCGAGCTGCATTTAATCACATTTCTAGAGATATTTGGGGAAAATATGATAGAGGACAACAAAACGTGACTGTGGAAAACAGAAGAAAGAGGAAAAACCTGATTTTTAGCCCAATTTATAGATCCTTCACATGGACAGAGGAATGAAAAAAAAAATTCTATAATTTTAAGTTATCCTCGACCAAGGAAGGGATTGATCATGGAAACCAAATGGAGGAAAAAAAATTCATGCATCAATATGGGGAGATAGAAAACATGACAGAGCTCACAAACTGAATAATTTCAATGACAAATGGGGCAAGACTAATTTGAGTACCAACATCAACTCCGAATCAGGGATGGGCACTCCCTGTGAATGCCACAAGAACAAATAGCATACCAAGTTTGAAAAACAAACCATTGGGCAACAGAGTCAAAGAATAAGCTTACAGAGCAGAGAAACCATAACCATCCTCCAAAAAATGAACTGAGAAACCAGGAAAACCAGGTCACCAAGGACGAAAATGAACAAAAACACAAAAGAAGAATGAAAACAAAGAACTATACACTATAAAATGGAGTATACCTTGATTATTATAAATCAATAAAGGAAATGGTTCAAATGCCTTCCATTAATAGGCAATTCAAGTAGTTCCCCATCTAAGTATTTTAGGAAGAAGGTATTTTCACCAAAACGAATATCAATTTAATAAGGGCCCATCCACAATGCATCAAATTTAGCATGCTTTCCCTTATCTTCATGCCTGCTATCCCATAAATGCACAAGATCCCCAATGTTGAAAGCTCTGGTAGTCACCTTATTGTCAAATAACTTCTTCAAATTTTATTTTAACTTCACATGCCGCTGATGGGATGCCCTTCTTTCTTCATCTAACTCAATAATCTGATTGATTTGAGCATCATATGGACTAACTTCTTGATCCTCAATTTCTTGAACAAACTGAAATGAAGAAAATTGCAAATGAAGGGGAATCAAAGTTTGAGTTCCATATACCAACTCAAATGGGCTCTTACCAATAGCTCTTTTGATAGTGATTCTGTCAGTCCAAACAAAAAACTTTAGTTTCTCACCCCACATCCTTTTGTTCAGCTCCAAGGTTCTTCTAATGATCTTCAACAAGTTTTTATTGTTGGAATCATCTTGTCCATTTCCTTGGGGGTTGTAGTTAGAAGCATATGTCAAATTGATTCCATAATATTTACACATTGCCACCAAAGGATTGACTTTGAAACTCATGGAATTATCAGCAACAATCTTAATTGGTACTCCAAATCTGCATATGATTTGATTCAACATGAAGTCCATGATAACTTGGTGTGTTTCCTTCTTGGTGTTGATTGCTTCCACCCACTTAGTGAAATAATCAATGGCTACAAGAATCCATTTATGACCAGTACTAGAAGAATAAAAAAAATTTCCAATGAAATCCATCCCCCGTTGCTTAAATGGGGCTTCAACTGACACATGATGTAAAGGAAGGGAGCTTGAAGATTTCATTCTTCTAGAAAAACACTAGCAACTTTCACATTTCCTAACGAATAGAGTTGTATCTTTGAAGAGATTTGGCCATCAATAACCAGCCCTGAAGATCTTATGTGTTGTAACTCTTCCAACAAAATGTACCCTACAAACTCCTCCATGGAGATCAACAATTCTTTTGGGGGCCTCATCTTCATTAATGCATCTTAAGAGAACTCCCTCAGGGTTCTTCCAAGATAACCCAAAATCAGTAATGACATATTTTTGAGAGGCTATCTTAAGAGTTCTTTTCTGATTTTTACTCAAATATTCAGGGCAACATAGATGTTTGAGATAAAATATAATATCCTTGTACCATTAATAACTTACCAACTTTTCAAGGACATCCACCCTTTCTCCTTCTACTTCATTCACGTCAATAGTTTGCAAGTTTCTCTCAGCCATAAGCTTAGCTAGGCCCAAACATCTTACCAATTTTGTGGTTTGGATATCCATGTCATACTCCTACAACTTGTTTACCCATCTGCATCTTTTTCTTGAGACCTCCATCTCTGATAAGATGTCTTTCACCATGGTGTGGGGAACATAAGCAATAAATTTAGAGCTCAATATGTAGGGTCTAAAAACCTTTGTTGCTCTCACCAATGAAAATGCTTTCTTCTGCATGACAGCGTACTTCAATTCATTTTCTTGAAATGTCTTACTGAAAAAGGAAATTTGGTCTCTTAGCCCCTTCATCATCCTTTTGCAATAAGACAGATGCAATGGTGTTTTCTGAAGAAAAAGAAAACACTTGAAAAATATTTTTGTAATTTGGATTTGCCAAAACAAGGGCATGCTTTAGTGCTTACTTAATCCCATTAAAAGATTGAATGGAAGTTTCTTCCCATTTGATAACTTTTTCCTTCTTGAATTGAAGTGGCTAGCTTAGCAAAGTTAGACACAAATATTCTGATAAAGTTTATTTTTCCAAAGAAGGATTGAATTCCCTTCTTATTTCTTGGAATTGGAACCTTGTTGATGGATTTCAGTCTCTCGGGGTCAATCATGACCCCTTCCTTTGATATAATGTAACCAAGAAGCTTCACCTTTTGCACTCCAAAGTGGCACTTCTTGGGATTCAATGATATTCCATACTCTCTACACCTTATCAGTGTTCTCTCCAAGTGTTGCAAGTGATCATTTATTTTTCTAGAAAACATAGTTACATCATCTTGATAATCAACAATGAAGTCATTAATATAACTAGCAAATGCTACATCCATTGCTCTTTGGAATGTTTCTCCAGCATTCATTAATCCAAAAGCCATCCTGACATAGACATGAGTTCCCCAAGGAGCAGTAAATTCATTCTTTACTCTTTCTGACTCCTTCACAACAACTTGATTATAGCTAGAGAAACCATCCAGAGTGGATAACAGTTTAGAACCAGTTACCAATTGTAGCACATTATCCATGTTTGGCAGAGGGTAATTATATTTTATTGATGCTTTATTCAGGTTCCTGAAGTCTACGCATAGCCTTATATCACCATTTTTTTCCTGAAAGGCACTAGGATCGCAACCCAAGATGAGTACCTTATCGGCTGAATGATCCCTCCATCCCTAAACTTCTTCAGTTCTTGCATATTTAAAGAAAAGATCAGATTGATGGGCCAATGTTATTTCCTTAAAGGCTTGGGAATTAGATTTAAGAGGAATCTCATGTTGGAACAAATCTTTCATGTATGCTTTCAACTCAAAGTAAGACCAACCTAGGAAGTCTTTATATTTCTTCAACAATTGAACATAGGACTGCTTCTCTTCCTTGCTGAGATTACTTCCTAACAAGATTTTATGTGGATTTTTCTTTGTGCCCAGGTTGTGCTCTTCCACATCTCTTGAAACTGACATAATTCTTTTAATAATGCAATCAGCATTATCAAATTTCGATGCCAGAGCCACCAAACCTCTAGGAATCATGTTTGTCTTCAATTGCATGATGTCTTTGCCAAATAAAGTTTCCTTTCCTTTAGCAACAAACACATTTGGTTCCCAATCTATATTTTTTTCAACAAAATCACCTTTGTTCTACAGAAACCATTTCACCTAAGCATCATAATCAAACACTTTCAAATTTTTAACGTTATCAGGGACATATGGCCTTGTTATTATTTCAACATCATACTCACAAAATGGAGACACTGTAAAGTTCCCAAGCTAGATCCTAGCATTGCTAACTTTTCTACAACAACATTAAAATTTCTATCATGGTGTATAATGTTAAAAGAGTCAAACATTTCAATCAAATCCAATATTACATGCTTGTATTGTTTCATTTTCTGAAAGAAAAATTAAACTCTTCATGGCATGGAGAAATCAAAACAATGCGAACACCATTTCCAAACTTGGAATTTGCTCCATCAAATAACAAGGTCCAAGGTAAACCCACTTGTTAAAGACATTTACATTGATCAATATTATGCTCTTTTCCATTTAGAAAACCCAACAAAGTTATATGCATCTACATCAGCATACAACACTTCATACGAAGCATTATTGGGATTTTCAATGAGGTGCAACATCTTCTCTCCATACAGCTTTACAAGGCTGCCTTCAATTGCAATGGTGCTAAAAGACATATCCATCTGAACACTTCCACCAACACTTACAGCACACTTTCTTGATAACATCATGCCCCATCTGCAATGGAAATCAACAATAACAACATCATGTTTCAGGTTCTTACCCAGATAAGTTGCAAGATGTACCACCAAACCTTTTACACATCCTACAACAGGAATCTCTCTAGAATCCATCGTAGTACATTTGCCATAGGCTGTTATCACTTTAATGTACAATTCATTCATGACTTCCAAAGGCATAACATTGCATGATGCTCAGGAATCAAACATACAATTGTGCAGCAGTCTGTCTTTAATAATCATTGTTGTAAAAAACTCGATTAACATTTAACTGAGACTCAACTAAAGATGTGCCCAAGTAAACGTCAGGTGGTTCACCTATATCCTCTAATGTTGATGGTTTTTCTCGGTTTTCCATGGTTGGAGGAGTATTTACATTATTTATATTTCTACCTACTCAAAATCCCTCTTATTTTTATCAAGAATCCTAAGCAGTTCCATAATTGGGACATAAATATTGATCTAACGCAAGACTTAGGCAATTTCATAGGAAATTTATTTGGGCAAAGTAGCATTTGGAGAAAGATTGACAAACTCATCAGATGGCACAAGATTTTTCAAATTTTGGGCATGGGTGGGAAAACCAGTTCTACTTGAGACAACAACTCCTTTTCCAGACGCATCTTTTCTTTAGAGCCTCTTTCGGGACATTGGTGAGAACTGGGGTCTTTGGTTTTTCTTGAGGCCCCGCCACTTTGACAGCTTTACTTCTTGTGTTATACTCTTTTTCTTAGGCCAAAACAACATCCATTAGCATCTGTTTATCCTCTTCTAATGGGATTCCTCCATCATACTTCTTAATCATTAGAGCTCTTAGGTACTCAAAATAATTATTAGGAAGTTCAAATGCTTGTACCATATCTATTTCTAAAGAAAAAGAAGGGGGGAGAAGAGGTACTCAATGAATTTAGTCCTAAAAATTTCTAGCGGTTCTTGCACTTATTACCTCAATTGAAGTTACTCCTTGCTATGAGCTTGTAGAGTAGTCCACAATACATGCATCATCATCAGTGTTATCTCATCATCATCTTCTTCAACTTGCTGATCTACTTCACATGGCGTGTGGGGCAACAAAAACTTGTCACACCAATCAATTTCATTTGTGTCCTCAATAACAAAAACTTTGACATTTAGAGGATCAGACACTACTCTATTTTCCCTAGCTTGGGGTTGTCTTTTTTCCATGGGTCCTTTAACTCTGTCATCAGACCTTTGATCATTTCTAGGATGATTTGTAAATTTTTCTTGTCCAATTCCTATCTCTGCCCTAGCTAGCTTATAAGATATATCTTTGGCAGCTCTGACCAAAGTATTTACAACTTCCTCAAGATCCGTAGCCTTACTTGATTGAGACCTCTTAGAGTTGATCAGTTTAACACCCACCCTCTTAGAAGATTTTCCAATTGCTTTAATGTTGTTCTCAATTTGTAGAGCCATGGTAAAGGCCTGCATCAAAGTCCCATGGTTCTTATCCCTCAAATAGTAAGAAAATTTCTTATCAAATGCATCAAATACTTTATCAGACATGATTCATCGCATGACCTGAAATTAATAGGAAGTTTGCTCAATGTTTTGTTAAATCTAGTATTGAAATAATTCACTGATTCACTAGGATTATTCTTTATATTTTCAAACTCTGATAAAAGAAACCTAGGGTCTATTTTATCACCATACTGCATTCTAAAGTCATTCTTCATCTCTTTGTAGGAGTCAATGGAATTATCTCATAGAGATTTATACCAATCCCTTGCATCTTCTTCAAGAGTATGGCTAAATAAATTAATGTATACATCCTCAAATTCTATTTTGAAGTCCTCCATCATATTGAAAAAGAGTTTCAAGTGCTAATCACCAGTGATTGCATTAGTTACTTGAAACTTAGGCAATTTTTTTCTTACATCTTGTGGAACAACATTTGGATAGCCATCCATTCCTCTAAAATTGATGGGACCAAAATTATTATCAACAAATGGAGGTCTAGGTGGAGGCTGAGCCATATTATTTTGAGGAGGTGATCTTACAGGAGAAATATAATGATGAGGAGTGAGGGGTCTGTGTGGTATAGGATGTAATTTTTCAGAATGACTTCCCTCTAAAGTCTCTCTTTCTTGGAAAAATCTATTAGATTTGGAAAATGTCAAGACATATTTAGAAGTAAATGTTTTAAATACAAAAGAAGGACCCTCTCCAGATACATTATTCAATTCAATAAAGAGGCTACCTAATTCAGAAGCACTTGAGGAAGTATTGTAATCTTCAATCACATGCTGATTAGTTTCACCAATGGAGATCTCTTTTCTTAATGCTTGATCTCGAAAAACCTTCCAAATTATTTTTCCTTCTAAATTAGAGTTTCCCAGCTCTTGAAACAACCTTCTACTAGGGTCCCTAGCGAAGAAAGATGTCCTTCCTTCTAGCTTTTCATATATTAATGAAAAATCTTACTCGATATATGTTAAGACACTGGCATTTATAAATAACTTAAACAACATGGAGTCACCACTAAGGATTTTCATGTTAGTTATTGCAAATTCACTATGAAAGATCTATCAAATGTCTATAAATACTAGATTCATGCAAAGCTTACAAGATCTACTCTTCTTTTATGCAAATTTATCAATGATGATACAGACTTTAGTGCAATAACTGTATAATCTAGAAATATTGCACTCAGAAATTACAACTTTGAACAATTCTTATAGATCTGAAAAGATTTAATGATGTTTCAACAATGTATTTGCAATTTAAAATTTGAAAAAAGAATTACTAGGATCTGTACATGTACACCTTTGTTGAAATACTTCAAAGAGTCCTTGGAAGTAGTGCCACGAGTGTTATTGATGGTCCAAATGGATATGAACTGACAACAAATCAATAAATCAGGTCCCCAAAAAATGGCACCATGAGTGTTGGTATCCAAATTCATTCTCCTTTTCAAGCCGAGTAGCAACACATATTATACATGGATCTTAGAGACAGATAGATCATAGTGTGTGTCATTTTGTAGCCAGGGATGAGATCTAACTGGCCCTTTATCACTTAGATTTGTGAAAGATGGATAACACCTTTAAGAGGATTTGACTTTTCCTCACTACTTTAGGTCATGCCTCTTTAACTAGGGTGAGAGGACCCTTAGTCTAACTCTGTTTGATGAAGGACATGGATATATCCTTCTTGTGGATAATTTTTATGAAGCAAGCCTTGGGAAAATACGGTCAATAATCCATAATTTAACTCTCAACAGTTGTCACTTCTAAAAGATCGATACTCTTTCAACACAAGGCTAATGTTACTAAAGACATTACAAAATCCTGATTGTTCTACATATTTTAGTAAGTATATTTTGTTCCTTTATTGATATACAGGGAAACATGGGTAGTTCAGAACTGGATTCATGGTTTTTGAATGATTTTGGTTGGAGATCAATTAGTATAAATTTGATTATACCAAATCTATGAGGTACTTCACAATAATGGATAACTCAACAACAAAAAGCTTCAGAATAGTTAAGGCGTTCCTTCAACTAGAATGTGTGCTTCAATGGAGGCCCAGATCAGCATGTTTTCATGCAATCTTTGAGGACTCCAACACGAAGGATCGAATTGAAAGACTCAATTAAACACCAAAAGCTCTGATCAATCACACCTATGGTACACTCAAATACTTAAATAATATCTTTATCAACAAATGACAGTGATTTGATTTTAAAATTGTTTATCTCATCACAATATGAAGGATCTTCTTGAAATAAAATTGCAAATACCACTAAATTGTCACAGGAACGAGATCCTATGTGATTTCACAAATATTTCAATGCAAGATTGTAATAAGAACAAAATTAACCATTTACAGACATTCTGAAACAAAGCAGACACAAATTTCTAAAGATTGGACATAGATTAATTTCAAAATTACTTAGATTCATTAGCACAGAAAAGCTTCCAGAGTAATCTTCGTGCTCGTCAGAGGCTATATATCTGCAACCAACTTGACATGGTAGAAAATCTCACACAAAAGAAAATAACAGGTTATCTCGGATTGGCCTCTAAAGAAAATGACTTTCCCAAATTTTCTCTTAAGAGTTTCAACCCCCGACCATTTGTAAGAGTATTCTCATTGCATTTATACATTTTACTCACATCAATTTTTCCCCAAAAAGAGAAGAATATTCGAGGGACCTTTTGTTGTTACCAATTTTCCTCAGAAAGTGACATTTAAACAAGTTTACATTCAAAATCTACCCAGGTGGACCAATTGGGAACTGATCATGTTTCTTCGGACCTCGACTAATGACTAAGATGCTATGCCACAACTTTTTGGCAATACTTCTAATCATTATGTTTCTGTCATTCAAGAAATCCCTTTTTCAATCATTTTTCGGAGGCTCTGCACAACTCTATATGACAAGTAATCCTTTTCACTCTCCGGGCGGGGGGGGGAGGTAACATATTTTGCGTATTTTGCACCTGTAAATTTGATCAATTCATCCTTTTCCCTTTATTTCCTCTATAACTTTGTCCCGCATCTATCTCCCATTGGTAATTCCCATTTTTACTAGTGTTTTGAGGAATTCCAACTTCAAAATATCAACATTAAGAATCCTCGGACTCACAAATTATGTTTCAAATCCATTCAATGACACTTTATAGATAGAGACAACAAGGAATTTCATCCAAAAAATGATGAAAAACGGTGCGTATTTGCATGTCCAAGAGTCTTGGAGACAAAAAATGGTTGAAAAACAAGTGAAATGCACAAAAACCATTGATTCTACCCTTTTTTATACTTTATATAATATTCGTCCACGTGTTTCCTTGGTGTAACTGTAAAGGAGAAATATAAGGGCAAGTTTCCAAACAAGCGTAGGCCTTCCATGTGCCCTAGCCCCAAGAAAAAACACTTTTTGGCCTTTGAAAATTCTCATTCTAAAAAGGACCTATCGAAAGCCTCCACATGTCTCAATGGCAGAGTTTGAAATAGCCCCCAACACCAAAGACCCCAAACAAGCATGGTCTCAACCACATGTCTCATTCCGGTGGAGTTTATTAAAAATTTTGAAGGTTCAGTTGAAGGCGCCATGTTTCTAGGGTTCGAGACATTTTTCTTTGGCCGTTGAAAATTCCAAGAAAAGGAAAAAGTGAGTGGAAGCCTCTAAGTCGTCCTCCTGACACTTCTTCAAAATAAAACTTAGGGTTCCGGTCCCCACAGAAACATGCGCGGTCCCTCCACCTGTCCCAGGCCTTTACAAATTGCTTTAGAAATTTTAAGTATAGAGTAGAGCCAGCGGAAGCCTCCACATGCCTCCGTGTTGTAATTGTTAAGGTGGGACCCTGAGGTAGATTCCTCAAATGAGCGCCAGCCCTCCATGTAGTCCATGGTCTTCCACAATTGTATCGGATACATGAAAAAAAAATTCTAAGTGTAGGAAAAAGGCAATTGGAAATCTCCATGTGTCTCCCCGGCACAACTTCAAGACCAAACCAAAAGGTGAACTTTTAAATGAGTGCTGGCCCTACATGTGGAATTACTTTGAGTTTAAAGTGAGACTTAGAGTTTTCAAAGTGCCCATTCAAGCCACATCAAACCAAAAAAGGCCCATGTTTCCACTGATGCTGAGATGTAAATTTGGTGGGAAAAT
>CM034152.1:565946186-566062917 GCA_019776745.2 Taxus chinensis | reverse complement strand
CAAGGCACCACGAAATAGCTCAACCACAATACACAGTCACAGTTGGATACACTCCACGGTTTACAATCCCTTAAAGTTATGCATTTACCAAAAAAAAATTTCAAGGCTTTCCTTAACAATCTACAAGATTCATGTTTGGTTCAAGCATTCTTCTCACAAAGGTGAACTTATTAACTTGATAATCTAGACTAACTAGCCGAAACAGAAGATTTTTTAAAGAAGTTCAACTAAAGAATGACAAAGCTAACAAAATTTGTTTGACCAAAAGGGACACCTTTCATCTCTCACAAGGGTGCATAAACATGCCCGAGTGGAAAATTTTGATCCAGACCTCCATTGCACAAGCAATGAGCATAAGCTCTAACTAAAGTTGAGTGCCATTACAAGAGTTATCAAAACATCCTACAAAACACCAAGAGAGAGAAATTCATCCTTAGCACAGATAGATTATCTTCTTGTAGGGCACACAGAAGAAATTTCCCCAAGTGCCGAAGAGAGATGCGGAAGGAAACTTTTCTTCTGGGCATGGAAGAGAGGTGTGGGAGAAACTCTTTTTCTCCTGGGTGTGCAAGATGGGCGCAAAAGAGACTCCTTTTTCTCCTGCGCGCACAAGACGGGCGCGAAAGAGACTCCTTTTCTCGTGGGTGCGCAAGACAGGCACAGAAGAGACTCATTCTCTCCCAGGTGCGCAAGATGGGTGTAGAAGAGACTCAATTTCTCATGGGCGCGCAAGGAGCTCTGGGCGAGCAAGATGGGCGTGCAATGGGCTTTTCCTCTTTTGCGAACTTTAGAAGGCCATAAATTTTGATAGGGAACTCCGTTTTGGAAAACGAGGACTTTTTGGAAAGCTCTTGACGTCATCTTTGCACATAAACATTAATAATTTAATTTGGATAAATTTTTAAGTGCCAATTTTGAGAAAATACTTTGCAGGATTATAAAATGAAAACTGGTAACATTAGACTTATAAATTTTTGTTCAATTCGACCTCCCTCATTTCGCAGCATGCCAAACAAACATAGAGGGTTTCTCTTAGAGGAATTTAGGATGGATTGTAAGGTATAATCTTTTTTGATTGAAGATCAATTGGAAATTTCTCAATTTTGACAGCGAAACGACTGCAACTTCGCCTTTGTTTGATTTGAAAGGATCCTTAACCATTTCTTAAGTGGTTTAGTTTGTTTGGGGGCACCTTAATCATATTAAGTTCAATTCAATGTTTCATTTTATTTTTCATTGTCGCATGGGTCGTTCTGTGCACTTTGAATAAAATAATTACTAGTTTGATAAGTTGTCTAAGAGAGCTCTACAACTTCAAATTCGAACTGATCTATTTGCATTTACTAAGCTTAAACCATGAATTCATTCCAAACAGATCTAACATACGAATTTGATTTAAATCAAAATGTGTAAAAAGCCAAAAGATACAGTTTTGATTTCCAAATCATACTTTTCAAAAGAACGGAGTAATGTATTTTCTTCATCTGTATTTCACTTTTCAACTTTCCAAACAGAGATTTCAAAATACATTCAACAATCATATTTCAATACCTAATAATGTCATTTGAGTAAAGTAATACAATCTTATATTGATTCAAAAAGATACCTTTACAACTTCTTCTTTCATTTTATTCCCAAGGACAGAATACAAATCTTTCTTTTCTTTCATTCAAAAATAGAAAACATAGTGCATCTCTTTCACATTTTGAATTACAACTTTCGTAGCTAATAAATAACATCTTTCTGTCACAAAATATATTACATTGTCATCCACTTCTAGTGGGAAAAAGGTTTTACAAATAGAACTCTCACAAGGGACTTTCAAAACCATCTTTTCCTTTGCTCTAGAACAACAACATGAAGATCCTCCATTTATTTCAATTTGATCACAACAAAGGTAGGGGAAAGGCAACGCTCTCCACCCAACCAAGACATCTAATAAAAGGAGAATCCATCCTTCTTCATTAGCCCCCGAACCCCAACCACAATGCAATAAGAAATGTGTTTCAACACATGGAAACAACAGGCTTCCATAATACAAAGGAAATCTTTCAACATGCAAATTTCATATTAAAACACAGTCCAAAATAAAACAATAGTTTTACAACCACCTGAAAGACTGCAAACAAAACTCGACCTTCTCCATGCAAGCCAAAGGAGCAAGAAACTATGGGTGATGCTACTTATGCCTCCCAAAGGGGAAATGGGTATCACCACCTGAGAAAAAACTACCAAAATATATCATTTCAAATCCCTAAAATTCCCTTATGCCTCCCCCAAGTACCCCTTATTCCTCACATTTCCTTATGCCTCCCCAACCTCTTATGGCACCCCATACCAAGTAAAGAAATGTAATCTATTTCTTTGTAATGTGGAACCCAAATCACAACTCCCTCCACACTTATACCTCCCCAAAAAAACTTATTCCTCCCACAACATAAACCCCATAGCCTTCTCCTACACCATTCCTAGGCCATCTACCCAACATCCCACAAACAATAACAAATATGCAAGCATTTACATATTCATAAAAGGGAAAAGAAGAGCATTTCCAAGAGCCAAGCTTTTACCTCTCCATGATGGAGTTTTTTCCAAGTTCAAAACAACAAGCTTTCCAATGCAAAAAAGTCCAAGAGATCAAAAATCTACAAGCATGCAACAATCTCCAATCTTCTCCAAAAGCAAGAGCTCTCCAAAACCCCAAAAGAAGTCTCCCAAAATGAAGTGATAAAAGTGGAACAACCCAAAAACAAGCTAAGGAATTCCAATAAATAGAAGAGGGAGGAGAAGAGGATGAGGTGGATCCATGTAGGATGCCACATCACACATCCTCGACCCCAACACAAAAGTCAACTTCATTCTCCAATGCATAATCAATAAGTAGGTGAATAATATGACAGTTTTACTTATACAGTCAAATCAAACCCACACCCTAAAGGAATGAAACTAAACCATGTAAGAAAAGAGCAATCAAAACTTACAATTTATCTTCTCAAAATGCATAATGAAAGTCTAAATTCAACTCTCCAACCATAGGTATGGTTGGTAGATAAATTTAAGAGGTATGGGATGAGTTTTAACTTGTCCCACAAGCCTCCAAAAAAAGACTCCAAGGACAAATTCAAATTTCTAACAAGGTGGAGTGTTTCATACTCTAAAATCAACTTACACATCTCTTACAACACTTAAACTAAGACCAACAACTCTATTAATTACATTCTCATGATATCTTTTATTTAATTAACTTAACAACATAATTACTCACAATATTAACACCACATTAAATAATTAATGAAATGAGGTAAGTGCACCACATGAAACACATGAAAACATAAATAAAAAGGAACCAAATAAATAAATACACATAACCCTTTGTCATATTTAAAGGTGATCCCCCCATGGAAAACCCTATCAACAATCAAACCCACACACAAAAAAAACAATATTCCATGGCGACCTTGTTGAATTGATCTAGAATTCCAATGTGGTTGGTCTCCAATCCCCCGATGTTTGTTGTGATATTTTAACCTACAAAATATGATACCTCCTTCAGCCTCAAAGCCATATTAGAACATCTAAATGAATATAAATATAATTTCAAAATCATCAATATATATATATGAATCACAACATCATCCAAACAACCAACGATATCACTTATGCTTTCATCAACAACTATATCATCATCAATTTTAATTCAATTTTCTCGGTCTGCTCAATACATCCATATATCACATGTCCTAACAACATCCATAAATATGTATAACCATGTCTGATAGCATGTCAACATCTATATAAAATGTCTCTAACAATCATCATGCATCATATATGAATCAAAGTCAACAATAATCTATAATCTGACATCTAACACCATACTAAATCAAAACTATAATAATGTCCATAATATAGTCACTAGTATCATAATCAATATCAAAAGTGTCGAAGGGAAATGGGCACTACACCTTCCTTTTAGAATTTTCAGATGGAAATGTTTTGGTGTTATATTACAAATTCTTTAACCTATGCAACCCTCTAAACTATGAACTTACACAAAACTCGAGGTGTCCTATGTATGTGAAACCTTGAGGATGATGAGATATAGCTTCAAAACATAAAAATTTGTATGAAACAATATAAATGGTTTGTGATTGGGTTGACATACAATCCATAAACCACCAACATTAGAGATATTTTTAAGAGACCTCAAATGAGACGTAGTTCTCCACATCTCACATGATATCTATAGAAGGATGGAACTAGCTTTGTAAATTCAATCACATGATAATGCAATGGCATGCTTAACTTAACTTGGCATGGATGGTTTATAGCTTGGTAAGTGTAACTCTATAACTTGGTCGAGCATGCTTTACAACTATGTAGGGGATGCTCCTAGAGTGTGATGTTGTGTTTATAAATTTTAGGGGAGAACATAGAGATTTAAATAAATTATTTATAATGCGTGCCCACGAAAATGCCATGTGAATAAGTGAGTCTATGTGAATTTCAAAAATAGTGGTTCTTAGGTATAATTTCTTATTAAGGTCGACCTATGAAGAATGTGCTAAATTATAAAAAATAATGAATTGATATGGTGAACTATTAGATGGTTTAGTCCATGTTTGGGGTTCCTATATTGATAGAGAGTCAGGTGATAGAATATTTGATACATGAAACTTGGAGTTGATAGACTATTATGGATTAATAAAATTACTATTTTGAGTAGCTGAGTGATGCTATTGAGAAGATAAAGCGACGTGAGAGATTAAACATTTTGTAATTGAGCTCAAAATGTATACACAACTATTTGTTTATAGATAATGTAAATATAGTCATGGCCAACTTATAAATTACCAAATTTAGGTGTTTATATTTTTTCACCACCAAATTTGCATGATATAAGAAATATATTCCCACCATCCCCTTATGTATCAAATTAACGTGCATTCTTGAAGGAAAATATACTTGTGTGTGGAAACATAGTTTATCGTTTCATATATTACGTATCCATATAATTTTATGAGTCATTTATTACTAGGATTAATTCATTACTTTAATGTATTTTTACGACCATGCCCTCTTATTTCTACTACAACATTTTTTCCCCTTACAGTATCTTGGTATATTTTTAATTTACTTAATTCCCCTCTTGCATTGATTTAATCATTTTCACCCCATAATAACTATTGGTAACTTAATTATTTTCTTCATTTCTCTCTTATATATTTGTTCGATCTTATTTTATCTTGAATTGGGATCTCTCCATATGTTTTTTAAACTTCTTACCTTTCGCTATTGGATTTACTATACATTTATTCCCATTATGGTCTCTTAATACATTTGATTAATTTATTTACCCTTTTCTTTCCTAACTTTATTATAAAAATTTAAAATTCTTTGTCTTCTAATAACTTTTAATTTTATTTTCAAATTCTCCCTCTTAAATTTATCTAACTATTGTATTCTCTTAAATATTAATTTGACAACTTAATTTTATAGAATTTTTCACTTAGGTTTAATCACACTTATTCTCTCTATCTCATTTGGGTTTCACTACTATCTATAATTTTTCTATATAAATATTAAAGGTTTAGAATAGTATCCATAGCTATCTCAACTATTCCACGAGTTTAAAGATATCATAATAACTTACCATTATTATTTCCATTGAATAAAAAATTATTGTTATGGTTGTGTTTATGATTATATATTAATGTATCACTCTATCCTCCTTTCACATCTCACTTTTCCCACTCCCATGATACTTTATTTTAGTATTTAATCCTAAATAAGAGAAAGGTTTAGGGGTATAGAATTGTTTTTTTAGTTTTCTTTTATAATAATAATGTGTAAGTTGTTCAGTGTCATCCTATCTATTCAATATTTGATCAATCATATAAATTCATATAAATGAGGTGTAACGCCTACAATTTCGACATTCTAAAACTACATTAAATCTATATTATTATTTGGAAAGTGATAGAAATATATTTTTTTTGTTTGAAGTCATAAGGTTGCAAGGGTGTCAAACCCTAATGTAAGATAAATTAATCTCCACCAATAATTACTACATTACAAAGGATGAACCAAGTCTAAGTTAAATGATTAAATATTCTTAATTTATCTCTAAGGTCAAATAATTAAAATCCACTAGGAAGGTGCCATAATTTAATTTACTTGGTTAAATGTTTTTCTCCTCCTTAATTAACATTCAAACTCATACTTAATAAGACCTTATACTTAGTTACTTTAGTTCCATTATCTTAATAGCTTCAATGTCAAGTTCATTAATTTATATAACATACTAGGAATAAAATAAATGACTTAACATACAAGGGTATTAAATGGCCCCATTCACACATTTACACATATCTTTACAATTTTTTAAAACACCCATAGCATTCATTCTTACCTAACAATTGTAGGGTTAATCCTCAACCCTTGCATCAATTCAATTGTGGCCACTAGATCCTAGGGTTCCCTAATAACCCTAAATAAACTTAAGAAATCTTATTAAACATTTTTCCTTGCCTTAGCCTCCCATTTGTTCACTTTTCCATTGTTTAAAAACTACAGGTTGGAGAAAATGAAGCCATGGGAGAAAGGAAAGGAAGAACCATTGAGGAATTTACAAAATAAAGCTTAGTTTAGTTTAGGTTAGGTAATTATTATTGTAATGTCTTTCATTTGAAGATTGAATGGGTTTCCACTCCAAATCTGGAGTTGTTCTCTATTTGGGCCAAACCCTACCTCCATTTTAATGTTTAATATTGAGTACATTAAAACATCTATTTAAAGATGTACATGCTAAAAATAATGAATTTTGTCCCCTTTAGTATGCGGGTGGTCTTGTTTTTAGATTTAATAGGCTCATATTTTAATTTGAACAAGTTTAAATTTGCACAAATGCGGATCTGTATTATTTCGTCGTTGGTGATGAAACCGCCGCCCAACGGAGGTCGACAGTCCTGGGACCGCTACCCTACCTGGGTGATGATTTATGAACCACCGCCTTGCCTGAGTGGCAGTTCAGAGACCATCATTATGCAAAGGGTGGCGGTCCTATTCTTTAAAAAAAGAACCTTCATTTCCACAATTTTTTTAAAAACAAAATTTACTAGAGTGTTTTAAATTCATCCATAACTTAAATTTATGTTCCTAAAGTTTCGAGTTGAAAGGTTTAATCAATTTATTGTTTCCATACTTAAATTACTAAAGTTAAAGATTTTCTATTTCAATAGTAACAAATAACAACCACAAGATCATTTTCATTTATTTGAACAAATTTTCTTTCAATTTCAAAAGTAGAAATGAAACTAAATCTACTTCTAATGTTATTGTGTTTTTTCCTTACAACAAAATTCAATATTTAAACATAATAATTTACTTATAATTTATTTCATCTTTCCATTTCCACTACAATCATTTGTTCAAATAACTACTAACAACTTTTTTCCACATTCAAGTTTTCCATGCATACACTATTAGTATTTTTTTTCAACTTCTATGTTCTTTCTTTATTTTTTTTTTACAATAATGCGACTTGAACAATGATAATGAACTTTATTTTCCTTGAGCATAGCTCATTTGTTTCAATGCAAAGAAATTACTTTCTCACAATACAATTACAATTATAATTTTAAACATGTTTTCAATTTTTATTCATTCCTTTATGTAAACGCCCAAAAAAATGACTTTCTAAAAACACGCTAACTCCTAACACGTAGCCAAAAATTTTGACTACATTTTTTTTGTTTAAGCTATCGGAAAGTTACAAGGATGTTAATCCCCTAGGGTACAACAACTAACTTACACCACTAGCCTCCACTTCTTGATTAAGGGACAGGGTCTAGATAAAAAATTACATAATCTCAATTTATCTCTGAGGTCTATAATCAATTATTCATTAGGAAGGTCCCATAAATTAATTTACATAGCTAGGTTTTTTCTTCTATTTAGTTAATGTTCAATCTGAAAAGGTTAGGCTTGTGTTAATTTAATTAAATTCATTATCTTATTAGTTTGGAGGCTTCTGATAACTACCTAAATCTTGCTAAGAATCAACCATGGCTTAGCACTCTATGCCAATTAAATGGCCCCTTTCCCCATTTACACATACTCTTAAGGATTTAATTTAAACATTTAAATTACATTTCTACTAAAAAAATTAGGGTGAAACCTCCACCCTTAGATAAATCAATCTTGGCCACTAGATCTTAGGGTTCCCATATAGCCCTAAATTTCCTTATGAGTTTTTATTAAAGCCTTTCCTTTGTTCACTTCCCCTCATTTGGTCTATTTGTTTTGTTAGAAATTACAGGTTGGGGAAGAGGAAGCCATGGGAGCAAAGGAGGAAGAACTATGAAAGATTCTACATTGAGATCTAGTATAGATTAGTTTAGATTAGTTTTATTGTTGTTATTTATTTCATTCAAGGATTGGAAGGGGTTTCCTCTACCAAGATGGTTTTCATTTCAAGATATTCGTATATTAGGTTTTTAATTTTGGGGAGAACCCTATCCGCATTGTTGTAAATGAAAGGAATGTTTTTAATCCACCATTTGTATGTTTTATTGCTCAAATCCATGGGATTACTCATTGTTTACTTCCTAGTGATTATAGGTTAAGTTTTACAACTTAGAAATTGATACAAACTAATTAAAATTTACGCACCAGGTGTGAATCCAAGGAGTTCTTTCGTAAATGACAGAACAGCCACCCAGAGTAGACCAAAGGTCCTGACACCACTGACCTACCTGGGTGGTAAACCACAGACCGCCACCCTAATGAGTAGCAGTTTTGAGACTTCCACCTTAGCCTGAGCACTGGTTACGGAACCTCCACTCTGCACAGGGTGATGGTCTTGTTTCTGAAAAATAAAACCTTAAATATGAGATTTTCGCAAAACCAAATTTTACTACAAAGTTCTAAAATATATTCTAAACTTGATTTTATGGTCCTAAAGTTTCCAGCTTTGGGATTTCATTCCATTAGTTCATTTCTTAGTTAAAATTTATTCATTTAAACATTTTTCATTTTAAAAAAAATAGTAATATAACTCCAAGGTCTATTCTATCTTGTTCAACTAAATATTCTTCAATATCAATAGTTACAAGAATTTTACAACTACTTCTAACATTTTTATCACCATTTCTAAATAGAAAATACTTTCAATTTGTTGTCTCTTCCATTCAATACAATTTATAGATTCAAAATTACTACACTAACTTTCTTTTTTTCTATTGAAAATGGCTCATATCATTTAACACAAAGACTTACTTTTCTCACAATACAAACAAAATTGCAAATAAAAGAATTACTTTCTTTTCTATTTCTCAAAACAATCTCCACAATATAATTCTTCCTTCTTTTTCTTATATAATAATGCAATGCCACAATGAAAGTAACTTTCCTCTCTTTTTTTTCTTTCACATACAATTTCAACTAACTCTTACATAAGATTTTCATTTTGCTTCTTTCTCTTTCCCTATTACATTCTAAAGAGAAGGAAATTTCTTTCTTTACAATTCTACAATGAACTACTACAAATATTAATACAACTTGTGTTTCAACATTTCCTTTAAAATATGAAGAAATTTACAATCTTCCACTTTAAGTACGAAACAAAAAGGATTATCTCAAGAAGGGATTTATTCATAGACTCCAAAACACTTCCAACCTCCTCAACATCAACAAGAAGGCTACAACATGATTTTTTTATTCACAACAAAATGGGTGAAGAGGCATAACTCTCCACCCAACCAACATATCCAATGAAGAGGAGAAGCCATCCTCTCCAGTGGCCCCCGAGCCCCAACCACATTACAATGGGAGATAATTCCAACACATGAAAAAAAACAGATTCTACAACACAAATAATTATTTCACAACCATTTCAACCATATTAAAATTAACAACATAGGAAATAAAAACAACAAAACAACAAAAAACAAGGCTTAGAATTAAATCCAAAGGAGCAAGACCTTTGGGGAGGCCACTTATGCCTCTTAAAGGGAATGAGTTCCCACCTTAAATCCTCCAATACATATCTCAAAGCCCCTACATACTCTTATTCCTCCCTTAAGTACACCTTATACCTCCAACATACTTTTATGCCTCCCTTAATCTCTTATGCCTCCCTCACAAAAGAAACAAGAAAGAATTGCAAGGATTCCATGTACAAGGTGGGGCACCCAACCCAAAATATCTCCAAACAAAAGGTAAACTATTATTCCTCCCTACATGTAAATCTCCCCATAGTCTCCTCCTACTCCAAACTTAGGAAATCTACCCACACCCAAGAAAACATTCCAAAGAAAACAAAACTCAACACAAACACATAAACACAAAATAAAACATAACGTAAAAAAGGTAAAGCTCCTACCTTTTCATATTAGAGATTGTTCCAAGAGTGAGTCTCCAAGATCTTAAAAACCAAATAAGCATCCACAAGCTCCAAAAATCCACAAGCACTCTCAATAATTATCTAACTCTCCAAAAATGTAAGAGCAAAAAATAATGAAGTAACCCCCAAACAAGCAAAAGAACTTCAATAAATAGAAAAAGGAGAGAGGAGGATGATGTGGCTCCAAGTAGGATGCCACCTCATTTCCTCTCCACTCCACATCACCTTAGTCAACCTCATATTCCAATTCATAATTAATAAGTGGTTGAAGGAATGACATTATATTTACACACACAATCTAATCCCACACCCCTAAGGACAAAATTAATTACAAGAAAGGAAGTGAAATAAAAAATTTACCTTTTTATCTTCTCAAAACACCTAATAAGGTCTAATTTTTACCCCCCAACCCATAGGTAGGGTTGGCATAGTAATTTAAGATGTTTGGGACAAGTTTAACTTGTCCTACAAGCTTCCAAAATTGGCCTCTAAGGGCAAATTCGAATTTACATCAAGGGTAGAGTGTACAACACTCAAGATATTAAGAATACAACACACAACACAAAATCCAAGAGCACATCAACTACTCTAATAAATGATCTCCTTTTGGTCACATATTTAATTAGTTTAGGGAAAAGGTTAAATCATCTTAATCAGGACACTACAACCCATTATAATAAAGGGGGTAAAACATACATCGAAATGTAAATAATTAAAACAAGTAAGTCACATTACTAAAAGAAACACATACTAACATTAAAAAAAGGTAAACTAAAATTAAAAGACAACACATGACCCCTTGGTCACAATTTTCCGTTAAACAACGAATTCTAACACACACACAATTACATGTTATCATGGTGACACTAGTTGAATTAATCTAGAATTTCAATATGGTTGGTCTCCAATCCCCCTGATGTTTGTTGTGAATAATTTTACTTGTAAAACACATAAATACCTTCTTCATCCTCGTGGCTACATTAGAAACATCTATGATAAAATATACAATATAAATCCAAAATCATCTATATACGATATAATTATCATATAGGAAAATATGATATCATTTACAATTTCTATCAACATTTCATTCATGTCAAGATGATCACAACATTAATCCAATTATCAAAGCTTACTCAATGTCGCGAAAGTATATCACATGTCTAAAAAATACATAAATGACCATTTCAACAGCATATCAATATCAATATAAAATGTCTCCAATAATCCACATGCATCATATATGAAACGAATCAATAATAGTCCAATATTTCCAACATTTAACATCATACTAAATCAGAAAGCTACAATCATATCCATAAGTGTATTCGACAGTATCGAAATTAATAATCAAAAGGGTGTCAAAGGGAAGTGGGCACTACACTTTACATACTAAAATTTAAGGAGAAAGGAAATTATACAATTCCTCAATGAAATTCCTTCAAAATAATAATAAAAATTGGTAAATGAAACCTAGAATGCAACATTTATTTTAAAAATACAATACTACAAGTCTTCCACTCAAGTGGGAATTATAGGAAAGGGTTTCTCACAAGAAATATGTTTTTTTGGACTACAACAAATGCTCCAAATTACCAATCTCCAAAAAGAGCTCCACCATGTCTTCATTTGATAACAACAACAACAAAAATGGTGGAGAGGCAACACTGTCCACCCAACCAATAATCCAATGAGGAGAAGAAGTTATCCTCCTCATTGGCCCCCGAGCCCCAACCATAATGCAATCAAATATGGATCCAAATCACAAAAACTATTACAAACCTTCCACATCACAATACAAATATTGTAAAACCATTGTAAAACACAATAAACACAAAATACAATCACAACAAGGAAACTAACAAAATATACCAGGCTTGATTATGCAAAGCCAATGGAGTAAGGATCTATGGGGAGATCACTTATGCCTCCCAATGGGAATAAGGTGCCCACCTTAAAACCATCAAATTTACATCTCAAAACCCCTACACAAGTCATATTCCTCCCTATAGATCCTCTTATTCCTCCCACATTCTCTTATGCCTCCCTACAATGTCTTATGTCTCCCTCATAAAAAAAAAGTAAGAAATGCAAGCATTTTCTTGTCCAAGGTGGGGCACCCAACAAAACTCCCTCCCAAAATAGCAAATACACTCTTTTTCCTTCCTACATATATGATCCCCATATCCTTATCCTACAAAAGACTTAAGCAATCTCCGATTCTTGCTAAAACAACCCACTTGAGAAGCAAGAACAACCTAGGGTTTGTTAGGAAAATATGGAATAATGGTTTTTTATTAAAAGAATCTACAACTGGGTTACAAGACAACAGTTGTCACTAATAGGTTCCAAAACAAATCTAATCCACTAGAATATAATATTCTTTTATTAACAATTATTTGAGGTCATAAGGTCCAAAATTTAGGGTTAGAAGGTTCAATTAGGTTAAGAGGGTAATTCCTCACCATACTCACTCTCTAACAGGTTTAAAGATTCAGCTTGATTTTTCTCAAAATTAACACATTAAAAATTTCCATAAATTATTTTCATTGGATAGGAAATTTCCTCACCTTTCCAGTGATATAAAGAGGTCCTCCTAACTCCTCATATTTTTTGAGTTATGGGCTGGTGGGCCTTGGGGTAAAAATTTTCCCCAAGAGCGGGCTTGCGGGGCCAAGGGAGAAAATTTGCCCCAAGGGCGGGTCTGCAGGGTGGCAGGAGATATTTTGGAAAATTTTCCATGTGGGGTGAAAAGATATCTTTGCACCCATGCTCCTGAGAGTCTGCAAGGGACACGTGGCACCTCATAAGCCACGTGGGGAAAAGCGGGGTGGCGGGAAACATTTTAGAAAATTTCCCGGACGTGGGACGGGAAGCCAACTTTGCGCCCGTGCTCCCGAGAGTCCACAACGGACACGTGAAATCTCCTAAGCCAACATGGGAAAGTGGGGTGGTGGGGAGAAATTTTTTTTAACACCCTGAAGTGAAAATAGGGTAACATTCACCCGCACCTCTGCCAACACCTCGCGACACCACGTGGCAACCTCTGATTGGCTGTGGGATGGCAGAGCAGCAGGGAAAATTTTCTAAAATGTAAAATACTAAAAGGGACTCACTCCTCCACCATTTCCTCACAATGCCACATGGCATCACCTGATTGTTTGTGGGCCGCCGGGGAAAGTTTGGAAAATTTTTCCAAAATTTTCTAAAAGTGCTAAGTTAAAAAGGGATCTACCCCCCTTACACCTTGTGGTGCCACATGGCAGCCTCTGATTAGTTGTAGTCCGGTGGGGAAAATTTTGAAAATTTTCCCAAACATTTTCGAAAGCTTCCAAGGGAAAATTTTGGGCCCGCTGGCCCGCTAAGGAAATTTTTCCCAAATTCTTTTTTTGGCGCTAAGTGAAGAAAAACTTCATAAGGCCATAACTTTTTATAGAGAGCTCAGTTTTGGGAAACCGATGAAATTTTTGAAATATCTGGATGTTCTCTTTACTCAAGGATTGTTAATTTTTTATTTTGATAAAGTTTAAGGGGTCAATTTCAAGATAACAATCTGCAGGCTTTTACATGGAAAACTGGTAAATTTTAACTTCTGAGATCTGTCCAATTTGATCTTCTTCCTCTCTCAACATGTCAAAAAGACATGGATAATAATTCTTAGGTGGAATTAGGATAAGTTTGTGAGGTAGATCTAATTGATTGAATTCCAATTCAAAATTTTACAATTTTGACAGCAGAATGACTATGAAAGCTTTGAACTCGGTTTTACCAGGTTTTCAAAGATTTCCTTCAAGTATTTTTGTCTAATTAGATTTGTTTAGGGGAAAAAAAATTCAATTTAATCATTTATTTATTTCATTATTGCAGGTTCGATCTATGCATTTTGGAATAAATAATTTCCAGTTTGAAAAGACAAGATAATGATCAAATTTTTGAAGGGTTTATTTGCCATTTTCTTCTTCCAAGTATTATAATATGTTCCAATTATAGACTAATACATTTAGTTCATTCAATTCAACTTTTCAAAAACTAAAATCCATCTCATATATCCAATCTTCACATATTTCAAAAGACAAAGTATTACACTTCCTTTATATGCATTTTTTCCTTTCAAACAAAATTACAACTCACATCTAAATGATTAAATTAAACATAATGACAAAATTTTAGGTTATGCAATCCTTTATCTATTCCAAAAGAAAAATTTACAACTTCGTTCTTTTATTCTTTCCAAAATCATATATTATATATAGGGCAGAATAATACATTTTCTTCTCACATGTTCCACTTTTCCACATTCCAAACAAGGATTTCATAGTGCATGATAAACACATATTTTCAATGGAAATAATATCATATGATCACATCAAAACACTTCCATTAATTCAAATGAAACTCCTACAACTTCCTTTTTATTTGATTCCATGGTAGAACATACAGAATACGTACCATTCTTTCACAATATTTCCAAAAAGAACAGATACCAAAGTTTAGCTCTTTTACATTTCAAATTTCAACTTTTATTGTCAATAAAAAGTATCTCTCCATTACAATTAATATACAAATCATCCACTTCCAAGTGGGAAGTTGCTACAATAAGATTTCATTTCACAAGGGACTGTCAAACGGTCTTTTTCCTTGATCCAGAATAGCAACATGCATATTTCTCACTCTTCCAATTTGATCACAACAAGAGTAGGGGAAAGGAAATTCTCTCCACCAATCCAAGACATCCAATGAAGAGGATAATCCATCATTCTTCATTTTCCCCCGAGCCCCAACCACGATGCAATAAAAGATGTGATCCAACCTCATGGTTACAACAAGCTTCCACAAACACACAAGCAACATTTTCACAATAAAAATACAGTCCAAAATAGAATGTAGTGTTACAACTACATTAAAACATGAAAAAAATACTAAGGCGTCATAAAGTGAGCCAAAGGAGCAAGAAACTATGGGGGATGCTACTTATGCCTCCCAAAGGGGAAATGGGTATCACCACCTGAGAATAAACCACCCAAATATATATATATATATATATATATATATATATAATTTCAAATCCTTGACATGCCCTTATGCCTCCCCAAAGTACCCCCTTATGCATCACATTTTCTATGCCTTCCCAACCTCTTATGGCACCCCATAATGAGTAAAGAAATGCAAGCTATTTCTTTGTAAGGTGGAACCCAAATCCCAACTCCCTCCACCCTTCTACCTCCCTAAAAACACACTTGTACCTCCCACCAAATTAACCCCATAGTCTTCTCCTACACCATTCCTAGGTCATCTACCCAAAAACCCACAAACATGCCAAAAAAATTCACACATTAACATTTACATTTATAAAAGAAGAGCATTTAAAGAGTCAAGCTCCTACCTTTGCATGATGGAGTTATTCCAAGTTAATCAAGCAATCCAAATCAGCCAAGCATAAACATGCAACAATCCTCCAAAAACTCTTTTAAGTAAGAGCTCCCAAAACAGTAAGGAATTTTCCCACAAATGAAGCAACCCAAAAACAAGGCAAGAAATTCAAATTTTATAGAAGAGGGAAGGGAAGAGAATGAGGTAGATCCACATAGGATGCCATATCATACCTCTTCAACCCCAACCCAAAATTTAACTTCATTCTCCAATGCATAATAAGTAGGTGGGTGAATAATATGACAGTTTACTTACACATTCAAATCCAACCCACACCCCAAAGGACTGAAATTAAATCATGCAAGATAAGTGCAATTAAAACCTATAATTTTCCTTCTCAAAAAGCTTTATAAAAGTCTTATCTCAACTCTCCAACCATAGGTATTGTTGTTAATTAAATCTAAAAGGTATGCGACAATTTTAACTTGTCCCACAAGCCTCCAAAATCAGCCTCAAAGGACAATTTCAAATTTCCAAGAAGGTGAAGTGTTTCACACTCCAAAATTAACTTACACATCTCTTACACATTACTTATAACACTTTAAATCATGGCCAAAAAATCTCATTAGTTACCTTCTTATGAGATATTTAATTTACTTATTTTAACAATATGATTACTCTCAGTATTTACACACCTTTTAATAATTAATGAAAGGGGTAAAAAAACCACAAAATAAACACTTGCAAACATAAAAAAGGGACCAAAATAAAAGAAATACATAAACCCCCTTGGTCACAATTAAAGGTGATCCCCCCATGGGAATCCCTAACACACACAAGAACACACAAACAAAAACTAGTTGCCATGGTGACCTTGTTGAATTCATCTAGAATTCCAATGTGGTTGGTCTACAATCCCCTGATGTTTGTTGTGATATTTTAACTTACAAAACACAAATACCTCCTTCAGCCTCGTGGCCATATCACACCATCCAAAATAATATAAATAAAATTCCCAAAATCATTTAGATATATGAATTACAACAACATCAAAGCAATTTTAACAATATCATTTATAGTTTTATCAATAACTATATCATCATCCAATAATTTCCACTTCTAGGTCTACTCACAATATCCAAATATCACAAGTCTGCACAACATCCATAATATAACCATGTCAAACAGTATATCATAATTAACATATAGAATATCTCTAATAATCATCAAGCATCATAACTGAATCAAGTCAACAATAATCCATGATCTAACATTTATCATCATACTATAATAAGGTCCATAATCATGTCCATAATATAATTAGCAGTATAATGATTAGTACCAAAAAGGTTTCAAAGGGAAGTGGGCACTACACAATCTACCCAAGAACCCATCAAATATACCAAAACACTCAATAACATACATATATACACAATTAAAATAAAACAATTAAACAAGAGTGTAGCTCATACCTTTTTATGGTCGAGATTGATCCAATATTCACACACCAAGCTCCTTTAATACCAATCCAAGACCCAAAAGATCCAAAAAAATCTACAACCACTCTAAAATCCTCCAACTCCAAAATACAAGAGCACAATGAAATGAAGTAACCCCCAAAAGAAACAAATGAACTTGCATAAATAGAAAAGGGAGAGAGAAGGGTGAGATGGCTCCATGTAGGATGCCACATCACTAATCCTCAAATCCACCTTACAAGTCAAAACTCAACCCCAATGCACAATAAATTGGTGATTGAGAGAAATGAAAAACCTCTTTCACACACAATCGAAACCCCACACCCCATAAGGACAAACTTTAAAACCCATGTAAGAAAAGTGTAAAAAGTGCCACTTTTTGTCTTAAAAAACACATAATGGGCTCTAGTTTTGACCCCCTAATCCATAGGTAGGGTTTGTATAAGAAATTAATAAGTGTGGGACAAACTTAGCTTGTCCCACAAGCCTCTAAAATTGGTCATTAAGGCTAAATCCGAATTTACAAGGTAAGGTAGAGTGTACAACACTCAACTTACTTACACTCAATATTAAAAACACATAGTCCAAAAACCAACAACTGTAATAAATGACTTCATTTCTCACATCCCCAAATCACTTAATAGCTTGATTTAATTACTAATAGAAGAAAAATAATCAACAAGGGTTAAATAAATTACATCACAAATAAACTACATACTCTACAATAATTAAATAAAAAGGGAAAAATTGCACACAAGCCCATGGTCACAATTGGAGGTCATTCCCCCCCATCGGGACCCCCTAACAAAATTAAAACACACAAACCACAACCTAACACAAGTTTCCATGGTGACCTTAGTTGTATCCATTTAGTATTCCGATATGGTTGGTATCTAATCCCACTTTTGATTGTTGTGATATAATTACCTGCAAGACACATGATACCTCTTTTGGCCTTATAGATGCATAAAAACATCGAGGATAAAACTTAAAAATATGAATCAATAACCATATGCATATAGTTAATTCTTTCCTAGGCCCGCAGTCCCACCTTTGGGGAAATTTTTTTTCCCCAATCCCGCAGGCCCGCCTTTTGGGAAAATTTTCTTCCCCAGGCCCGCAGGCCTGCGTTTGGGAAAAGTTTCCTTCCCAAGCCCGCCGGCCTATAACTTAAGAAATATGAGGAGTTATGAGGACTTATTTATATAATTCGAAAGGGGAAGAAATTTCCTATCTAATAGAATTGTTTTCAAGAAAATTTAAGTGCGTTAATTATGTGAACAATCAGGTTTAAGTGCAAAGATGAGTCTGAGAGCGGGTAAGTGGAAAATTAAATTTTTTTTAACTTAAATGTTTAATTCTAAAGCATGGGTTGACATTTTTAAGGGCCACGTTAGAGGACAAGGGAATGTTCTATTATTCCACGCATATAGGAACCTTGTTTATTTATTAGACCTGGCAGAATTAAATACCCAAGGTATTTAATTCCTTTGTCCCTTTGACCACCCCCCTCTAAAATTGTTTTAAGGAATATTTAACTATAATGTTAATTTAATTACATATTAAGTTAACTCCTAAGATAAATTTAACTATGCTCTTTAATTTTGTAATGTGAATCTAATGTTGGTTACAATGAGAAATTTTCTTTTAGTAAATTATAATTGAATTTGAATCTTTGTTATGTCAACTGTTGCTTGAAGCCTGATAGTAGACGCGCATTTCAAAAAAAAAATCCTTAATTTTTCTAGATAAACCTAGGTTGCTTTTGGGTCTTGAGTGGGAGTTTTAGCGGGCGTTACACTAATAATTCTATCATTTGTCTAAAATTTCAACATCTCAATTCTATCTTTAATCAATTTCAACAAGATTACAAAATTTGTTCAAAAGTTAAATCCTACTCAATATGATGAGAATTATGAATTTCAGTAGTACATATATCAACAAAACATCATCACCATCAAATATAATATGTTTATCTATCTATCTATGAATCCACACAATCATACTCTAAATCAAAATCCATCAAAATCATAATATATCTATCGTCTAATATCATGCTAAACCAAATAGATACAATAATATCCATTTATAAAATCAATAGTAATCAAAATCAACATAAAATATTTTTTTTAACAAGGAGTATTCACCACATCCCCCTCCCCTTAGAATCAAATTCCTCTTGGAAGTTACTAAAATAGGTGTGGAAAATGCACTCATAGCAACATAACATCCTCTCATGGAGTAGCTATCTCACCATACCACTCTCATTGAACTCACACTTGATCAATTTCTCAGCCTCAAAGGCCCAAGATCCTATGCTCTTAAATACGCATGAGGTTTGACCATCATGGCTGCCCCTAGCTTTTGAGTAAGGATTAAACTGTTGTTAGCAATCCACATCAAGATGATGCAAGGGGATGTAGAAAGGGAGATCTCATAAGATAAGATTCGTGAAACACGTAAAGCGAGTGAGAAATGTTGAGTGGACATAGGCTAAATGATAAGCTAGGGGACTGATAAACTCCAGGGGTCTCTGATTGTAGCCCATGAGTTGTAAATGAAAGCAATCTATCTGTAGTGTATGTTATTCGACAAATAGAACTCTAGATGTAACGGTATGACATTTGAAGATTGCAATATTTATTGATTGTGGACATCATAACTATAGTCAAATCTCCTTTGAGCTGCATACGTCTTGCCACAACTGTCCATGTGTACACCTTGAAACAACTCTAACGAACCAATGTTGACCTGTTGCATCGATGATGTTTGCAAGATGGTTGAGGAAATGAAAAGCAGGGGCGATGAAGAGGAGGGTTGTGCTTATTGTCCAGTTTATGCCAAGGTCAATGGTAATGAGGGAGTACTCTACCATGGGGAAACTAGAAAGGTGAGAAATGCATCTATAGTGTACGACACATTTGACAATTACATTATTGTGTGTTTTACGATAGATCCATCAACACTTAAGTACTCCTACCACTTATAAAGCTGATCCATGACGAAAAATGTATAGAATGTCATCTCAAAATTTTGAATTGACAAGCCTCACGTCGTATGCATCTATGATTGTACACATAGGTCTCCCTGCTGATGTTGAAAGTTGTCTCATGGGAATCCCAAATATGTGTAGTCTATGAACTGTAATGTGTACCAAGGGTCATGGTCGTAAATGATGGTGTGTGGAATGCCCACCTAAACTATACAATGTCATCCATTTACATTGTCGTTGACTGTACTAGTTGCATGGAGAGTGGTGCATTCATCGTAGATGAAAAATGCGCAACTATTCATCAATCTATCCACCATAGTGTATGGTTGGATTTTCTATCATTGTTTGCCTTACGATTGTCGGTATCAATATCATTTGCACATTCTAATTTTGAATTCTCTAACCACAACAGAGTCACTGACGGAAACCCTATCAATTACAATGCTCTATTTGTTGCTCCATTAGACCTTAAGCCCTTGTTACATGAAACATTCCCTTCGTGTCAAAAAAATCCACAATTATCTGTGGTTCCCATCTCTAAAAATGACTAAACTTATAGCCCAACGATGCCTCACAAGAAGTGAATAATTTTAACTTTGTAAGGGGGAAACATAATGGAACAATGACCATATAATTTAAGAACTTATTACGAGTTGATGGGTTGGTGAACACAACATAAAGTGGAGATAGCATCTCACAAGATATATGGAGGGCCTCAAATATATTAACGAGGTGTTGCGGATGTGGAAGCCAATGGAAGTGGCATAGTAAGTTGGCCACCCATTTGGACAACCCAACATAATAGACGAACACTTATAAAATAAATAAATAAAGGTGCATAGGCACGTGGGCAAGTGGGTGAGTGTGGTAGGGGATCCCTCCCAACGTGAAGGCACATGGGCACCCATAATAACAATGCAAGATCTTTCATTTCCTTGACAGAAACAAAAAGATTTTGATTAAATTTGAGATATAGGAGCTTAGACCACACACAAACCCATGGAAACATTAAAAATTTAGAAGTGGTTGGAAGGTTGCAGTGTTGGCTGAATGTAGAGGGGACCATAGTTTCCTTAAATGACATTCACACTAGTTCTCAATACAACAAATTACATGGTCTCCAATCTGACCAGTTCACATTTTCTACATATTCCTAGCCTGTGCTAAAATTTTAGCTCCGGAACAGGGTATGGACACCAATCTATGCATAAAGAATGGAGGAATTTTGCCAGATGTTGTAGTTTGCTCAGATGCTCTGACATATGCATAAGCAAATGTAAAACCTTGCGCAAGGGGAAAATGAATTGTTTCCACATAATGAATATTTTAAATGTAAAAACATGTGGTTCATGGACAACATTAATTATTGGATATGCGCAAAACGGGTTTGTTGAAAATGATTAGAAACATTCAAGACAATCTCATTTAAAATTTAAAATGAATAGATATTGGGGATGTGCAAATACTCGTACCAATGTAAATGTGTAATGATCCATTGCCAATAACTACATAAGCTATTTTTTTCCTAGAGAAGCTGTGAAAATATCTAAGAGGGCCACTGAAGTCAAGATAGCAGAATACAAATTTTATAGAAAAATGAGTTTCAGATGGATTAATAGTATGTACAGTTCGAGAAATAACAACGTGGGCAGCTGTGCGAGAACTGTTATTCCTGGGCAGGTGACATTAATAATGGATATTTGTGTAAAAGTAGTCATTATATGAGAAGTTATAATTTATGAGTTGACTTAAAATATTTATAAATTTGGTGACAAGCTATTTGTTTCATGTTACACTGAAAAGAATGTGCAGACGTTTATTTTCCTTGGATGTTTGCCACAGACGTGTAAAGGTTTGTATGTAATTAGAGATCTCCTAACTTGGTGAAATTAACATAAAAGAAGGATGTAAAAAGGAATAAGTAACTTTTCCAATTACAAATGATCAAATCGTATGCCTGAAACAATAAAAAAAAATACAAGGAGGATGCCTCAGGGAGACATGCCATTTCAATATGCACACACGGGTATCTCCCTAACTGACAAAGTAAACAAGGTGGTAAATATGGGACTACGTGAATAAATAGTACATGGTATGTAGATAGGAGTGTATGGAGGTGTTAAAATGTTCCGGGAACTTCAAGCAAATGGCAGTGGCAAGTGTAAAACAAAGATCTTAAATCTATAGAAACATTTCCTCATTTCTACTAAGAGAAAAGCTTTGAAATGGGTATATACCCATCAAAGCATAATATAAATTGGGTTTCTAATTTTGAGTAGTTATCTATACCTTGGTAAAAATGTTTGTGAAGGAGATAAATGCATACAAAATTCAAATAGAGGAGTTTTCGAATGCACACATTCAGTTTGACGAAATTCTAAAAGACATTCAATGCCTTCTAGAATGCGCTTGAACCTGCCATAGACTGCAGACGTTAGTATTTCAAGGAATGGTTCATCTCTCCCTATCTTTCATAATTTTTGTTCTTTAGTTGTTCATTTACAGAAAAATATTTTAAATGTAGCATTATCATAGAATTAATAGTTTTAAGTAAACTAGTTTTCAAAACAAAAGACGTCATACCGTAGTTTGCGTAGTTAAAATATTCCTTGGTAGACAAGTATAAACTAAAACTCTCATTTTGAGATGATCTAACTAACTTCCTGACTAAACCAGATCTCTATAGTACCCCTTTCTTATTGAATAATTTTAAATTGAGCACCCTATAAATATGTTGACCGCTATCTTGTTAAAACAAATAAATCATGATTTTTAGAGACTTGCAAACCAACCTTCATAGCTCTGGAAAGGAGATGTCAAGTTTCCTACATGTACCTTGTTATGTGAGGATTCATTTCAATCCTTGGATCAACCTTAATTTACTGTCCATGATCTTTTTGACGCCCTTCTAAGAGCCCTTTTACACCATTTTACAACTGTAGGAAGTTGTTGTTAGTGCAAATTCACAGCACCCCCTAAATGACCTTCATATAGACAGTCCAAAATTGGGTCATTTAGTGTGATTGCACAACATTGAGTTTTCTCCAAGGTGATAAAACTCTCAAGAGAAAGCTGGTTCTTACCACTCTGTTTAGGTTTATGCATGAAATTTTTGCAGAGATTCTGCTTCAAAATTCCTACTCTAAAATTACCAAAGAGACAGGATTGAGAGAAAAAACATGGAAATGGAAACAAAACTAAACAAAAACAGAAAGGTGATACACCAAAGGAGTGCTGGACTCCTTGCTTTATAAATTAGATATAGATCATGAAGATTGCAACATCCAAAAATGCACAAATTTCCAAAATGCAATGAAGGATCAAAAGGAAATGATAAATGCATTAGAGGATTGGAAATTGATCACAAAACATACATTATCATGCCCAAATTTGATAGAATACGTTACATTGGAAAAGAGGTAAGAAATGAGTTACAATATCCATGGGAGGTCTGAAACTCCTTCAAATCCACCTGCTTAGGAGAAAATAAGGGCTTGCAAGATCAAGAACATCCCACCATTACAAAATGAGCCAAAACTGGCTTTTTAATCATCCAACAAAATGAATGAAATGAGAAAAATGCAGGAAAATTGGTTTGACATCTTCAACCACCAAAAATATCTATTTAATGGCATGTAAAATGATGGGTTTCCATGAAAAATCCCATACTTCTTTGTAGATTGGTTTGCAGAGAAAATAGAGGCCCATACTTCATTACTTTTGGTGGTTGGGGTTGTTTTCTGCATTTTTTGCATGCTAGAGATGTTTTCCAATTTTTCTCACATGAAAATCAATAAAAAAATAAAAATTTAATAGTCCATCATGTAGAGGATCTCAATACCTTTCCAATGAAACCAAAATCGTGAAAAATCAAGCTTTGGTTCGAAAGATATGGCCCTCTGAAGATTTAGGGAAAAACTCATAAAAATAGGGTCAAAATCGGGGTCGGCGGGTTCAAACTTCAAAATTTTACCTTTTGGAAAAATTTCCACACAAAATCCATGCCTCCACCCTTCGGGACACGTGGCAACTCCTGGTTCGTTGGTGGAATCGCGGGCCGAAGACCTGCCCTTTTCTCTCTTTTTTCAATTTGGGAAAATTTCCCAAAAGCTCTCCATGCCCCTTCCCTCTAGGAAATGTGGCACCTTCTCATTTCTTGGCGCGGATGAGGTTCAAGTTTTTCCTTTGCAACTTTTGCAACTTTGGAAAATTTCTCCAAATCCTTCTGTTGCCTCGACGCCCACTGCTGATAGGACACGTGGCGGCTTTTCATTTCTTTTGTGGGATTTCAGGCCGAAATTTTCCTTTTGCATTTTTGGCCAAAGAGGCTAAGTGTCGTAATTTTCTCCCGACCCCTGCCACCTAGTCACTTGTCATCTTCTCATTGGTTGCGGGCCTTCCCAGGGAAAATTTCACCTCCAAACTCCATCAAGCCATAACTTACAAAATACAAGGAGTTAGGAGGACTTCCTTACCTTTCAGGAAAGAGGAAGAAAAATCCTATCCGATGAAGCCATTTCTAGAATATTTTGAGTGCTCTAAATGTGTGAAAATTTCATTGTGGCACAAAATGAAGGAAAGTTAGCCAAAATGAGAAGGGGGCTCATTTTGGATAATAGATGTTAAAGTGAAAAGTTGGGTTTCATTTTGGCTCTTCGTTTGAACGTTGAACAACAAAATGCTTATCTTCTTTTGTAAACCTCTATTATTTTTACCATACAATTTTGTGAAACCTTTGGTTTAGAAAAATCACATTCATTATTAGTTTGGTAAAGAGGTTTTGTAGACCTTCGATCTTAGTTTGACTAGGTCAAACAGTACCAATTCCAACCAGTGGCTCCAGAAAACCTGTCGCCATTTGAAACCTATTTGTTAGTTATCAGTTCCGTTGACTCTGATGAATTATCTATATATAAGGGAACTTCTAGGAAATTTCTCATTTCTCACCCATCCATCAAACGTTATTTTTGGATGTGGTTTCTGATCCCTTGAGCTTTTGATTTTTCGTAACTAGGACAGTTACGACCAATGGCCTCGAAAAACTAACTGCCAATCATAAGTCGTTCGTCAGGTTTAAAATCCATCAATTCCTGTCAATTCTTGTTGTATCGTAGGACACATAGAAACTTACCCATGGTATGGTTGCTCCCTGGAAGACAACATTTGAAATTGGTTTCTTAGCCTTTGAGTCTAAATTGAAAATTTTTACAACTAGGAGGACAACATAAAAAGAAAGTTGCAGGACCATTCTCGGGTTTCCAAACCACCGTGGAAACTTTTTGACACATGTAAATAACTATTTGAAACTATATAGTGTGACTTTTTGTGTGAAATGGAACTTTTTACAAAATGGTGTTTCTCTCTCTTTCCTTTCTCCTTCTCTCTCCTTGGTTATGAAATGAAATGAATACATTTTTCTAAACCTTTTCTTTCAAATGCAAATTACAATTTTTATTATATATAAACTAGAAAACTAAATACATCAATTATGTTAGAATTGGTTGGATGCCATACCAGCAACTTATCGTTGATTTCATGCTCAAGTGGTTTTGTAGCATGGAAGAAAGATGGCAAAAAGGTGATGTGTAATTCATTATTTATTATTGTAATTTATATAGGTCATTGTAAAATGAATATATGAATAATGTAGTCCCATGTTACATAAAAGTTATGTTTGAAATTTCTTAATATGTATGAGATGATAGTTTTAGGGATACCTTGGGAAATTTGCATTTAATCATAGGTGTAATTCAAATTCATAGTTATGTATGGTAAAAAAAGGATTGATATATATATATATATATATATATGTATGTATCTATATATATGCTAAATGAATTTGAATTTAATATCTTGTAGTGCATTTCGAGTGTGCAATAGATGATTAAATAATTGGTGTTGTGTTTCTTACCTTGAAAATGTAGTAAATGAATCTAACCATAACTGTAACACCCGCTAAAGTATCCCACTTGAGACCCAAGAACAACCTAGGTTTAGTTAGAAAAATTATGGAATAATTATTTTTTAAAAGTGTTAAAAACCAAAGTCTCAAGGAAAATTAAATTCAACTAATAACTTTTTGGATTATAACAAGTACTAATTCCACATTATAAAGCAATAAGTGTAATAAATCCACACCTAGCTCAAATATCCTTAGGGATTAATTTAATCACTGATTTCATTGACATTTTAGCTAAATATTCCCTGATTAAAATTTTAGGGTTAAGGGACCAAAACAATTAAAAAATGAGGTATTTAATTCCATGAGATCCAAGAAAAGAGTAAGGTTTAATTACAGGGGGAAAGAATACATATTTAAAATTATTAGAGTAAATTCTTACTTACCCACTCCCAGAACTCAGTTAAGGATTTAATTTTATTTTTCCCATGATTAACACAATTAAATATTCTTGAAAACATTCCCATTAGATAGGGAATTTTCTCACCTTTCCGCTGATATAAAGAAGTCCTCCTAACTCCTCATATTTCTCAAGTTATGGGCCGCCGAGCCTTGGGGTGAAAATTTTCCCAAGAGAGGGTCTGCAAGCTTGGGGAGGAAAATTTTCCCCAACTCGGGCCTGCAAAATTCGGAGAGAAACCTAGAATATTTCAGGTTGGTAGGCCTAGGGGAGAAAACATAGTGCTTCTCCCATTTGGGAAAAAAGTGCCAATAAAACCCGCATAACCACGAGTCCGCGGCGGAACCTCGCACCTGAAGAAGAAAAGTTTTCCCAAGTCCACTAAGGGACACGTGTGCAAATTTTAACCACAGTGGGAAAGCAGGTCGTCAGAGACCAAGTGGAATTTTTGACTTTAATCTTAACAGGGAAAAAAGGATCATATTTACCCGCTTGTCCACCGATGCTCAGGGACGCCACATTTTAGCCAACCATTGGCTGCGGTGTGGCGGGATGGTGTAGAACTTATGAAATATTTGAATTTTAAAAGTGGAAAGACTTAAGGGTTAAAAGTACTATGCTCTTCTTCTAATTCCTAAGGAAGGAACATGGCAGTCCCTCATTAGTTGTGGGGTGGCGGGTCAGCGGGGAGAATTAGGAAATTTTCCCAATAATTTTAAAAGGTTAAGTTTGAGAACGCCGGGCCCGCACACCCGCGGAAGTGCTTTTCCAAGGCAAGGGGGGGGATATGGGGCCGCAGAGAAAAGTAGGAATTTTAAGCAAAATTAAAAAGAGGTTAAGTTAGTGGTTGTGGGCCCGTGTTCCTGCGGAAATTCTTTCAAAAGCGAAGGGCGAGACGGTGGGGCCACGGTGAAAATTTTCCAAATTTTCCTTTCTCAAACTTAGATTATTTTGTAAAAAAAAATAATTTTGGGCTAGCGGAGCAGTACGAAACTTCATGTCTATTGCATTTTTTAGGTGAAAAGTGTAAAAGGAAGGTTTGCGCCCGCAGGTCCACCACGGAATATTTTAATAATTAAATTTGACAATTATAATATATTTGAAGCCAAATGAAGTAAAAAATTTAGAAGGCCACAACTTTTGATAGGAAACTCAGGTTTTTGAAAATGATAAGTTTCTGGAAAGCTCTCGATGTCCTCTTTACACGAGAACCTTAAAAATTTTATTTGGATAAAGTTTTAAGGGTCAATTTTGAGAAGATGTTTTTTTGTCACTTAAAAGTGAATTGGTCATTTTAACTTATGAATTTTGTTCAATTTTTTCATTCTTTCTCCTTCAACATGTCAAATAGACATGGAGATCTACATTTTTAAGAATGTTGGGCAGTAAACAAAGGTCAATTTGTTTTATTGATTTGCATTTCAAGAATTACCAATGTTTACACAACAGAATAACTGTAATTTTTCCTTTACTAAATTTTGAAAGGTTCTTTAAAAATTTCTTCATTGTTTTAGTTTAGTTTAGGGATCATTCTAATCTCATTAATTCCAATTGAATATTTCTTTTATCTCTTATAGATTTTCAGGGTTGTTTTGGAAATTCTATAAAAAGGAATTATAAAGTATACAGTGAAGTAGAAATGAAGTTTTTCCATTTCAAGAACAGAGATTAAACTATCTCTTTTTCCATGCAATAAAAACATTGAATTTATTCCATGCTAGTTTTAAATAGTTTTCTTTCCTTCAATCAAATGATAGAGAAAAGAATGCAAATTCTATATTTTTTAAAAAATTAAACATTACAAATGAGACAGAGCAGTGCAATAACTCTTCATACGTGCTTCCTTTTAACTTTTACAAATAAAGATTTCCTACTGTATATTAAACACAGATTTCCAATGGAAAATAATATCATATGAACAAGGAAAAACAATTCTTTTAATTCAAATGAATCTCTTACAAATTCTTTCCCATTTATTTTCAAAATACAACATACCAAATGCATATCTTTCTTTTTTGTTCACATAACTGAATACAAGATGTATTCTTCCATAATCAATTACAACTTTCATAGCTAAAATAGAGTATTTTTTCCAACACAATAATATACAAGATCATCCACTTCAAGGTGGGAAAACTTACAAAAGAAGTTTCACAAGGGACTGTCAGAACTATGTCTACTTCCCCAATTCGAATATACAGAATACAATTTCTTCCACATTTATTAAAATCCAGAAAACAAAGTATATCTCTTTCACATTTCGAATTGCAACTTTAATAGCCAATAAAAAACATCTTTCCATAAAAAATAATGTATAAGGTCATCCACTTCAAGCTAGAAAGGGTTAAAATAAGAATAATATCAACAAGGACTGTCAAACTTGTCTTTTTATTTCTGCTCCATAACAACAACATGAATATCCTCCATTTTCTTTATTTCAATTTGATCACAACAAAATAGGTGGAAAGGAAACGCTCTCCACATAACCAAGACATCCAATGACAAGGGGAAGTTTCCCTCTTCATTGGCCCCCGAGCCCCAACCACAATGCAATAAGAAATGTGTTTCAACTCATGGAAACAATAGGCTTCCACAACACACATGAAAATTTCAAATTTAAAGTACAGTCCAAAGAAAAAATGTAGTTTACAAGCACATAATGAAGACAACAAACAACACTCAGGATTCATCATGCAAGCCAAAAGAGAAAGAAACTATGGGGGATGTTGCTTATGCCTCCCAGGGGGAAATATGTATCACCTCCTAAGAACAAACCACCAAAAAAATTATATCATTTCAAATCCGTGATTTGTACTTATGCCTCCCCTAAGTACCCTTTATTCCTCACATTTCCTTATGCCTACCCAACCTTTTATGGCACCCCACAATGAGTAAAGAAATGCAAGATATTTCTTTATAAGTTGGAACCCAAATACCAACTCTCTCCCCACTTATACCTCCCTAAAGCACTTATGCCTCCCACAAAAATGCTGCATAGTCTTCTCCTACACCATCCCTAGGCCATCTACCCAAACAACCCACAAACATGCCAAAACATTCACAACAATAACATTTGCACAAATAAAAGAAGAGCATTTCAAGAGCCAATCTCTTACCTCTCCATAATGGATTTTATTTCAAGTTCCATACATCAAGCTCTCCAATGCAAAACAACCGAAGATCAATGAAACACAAGCATGTAAAATTTCTGAAAACTTTCTCTAAAAGAAAGAGCTCATAAAATCAAAATAATTCTCCCCAAATGAATTATACAAACATGAAGCAATCCCAAAAACAAGCTAAGGAATTCAAATATATAGAAGAGGGAAGAGAAGAGGATGAGGTGGATCCATGTAGGATGCCACATCACAAATCCTCAACCCCAACAGAAAAGTCCACTTCATTCTCCAATGCATAGTTAATAGGTGGGTGAATAATATGACAGTCTTACTTACACACTCCAATCAAACCCACACCCCAAAGGACTGAAATTAAAACATGTAAGAAAAGTGTAATAAAAACATTCAACATGACTTATAAAATTCATAAAGAAGATCTAAATTTATGAAGTGTCCACTTTCCTTTGACACCTTTTTTATACTAATAATGATACTACTGACTATATTATGGACATGATTTTAGACCTTATTATAGTATGATGTTAGATTTTAGATCATGGATTATTGTCGACTTGATTCATTTATGATGCATGATGATCATTATAGAAGTTTTTGATATTGATGATGATATACTGTTTGACTTAGTTATATTATGGATGTTGTATGGACTTGTGATATTTGGATACTGTGAGTAGACCTAGAAATGGAGATCATTTGATAATGATCTAGTTGTTGACTAAATTGTAAATGATATTGTTAGATTGCTTTGATGTTGTTGTGATTCATATATCTAGGTGATTTTGGGAATTGTATTTATATTATTTTGGATGTTCTGATATGGCCACAAGGCCGAAGGAGGTATTTGTGTTTTTCAGGTTAAAATATCACAATAAACATCAGGGGATTAGAGACCAACCACATTAGAATTCTAGATAAATTCAACAAGGTCACCATTGCAACTAGTATTTGTTTGTGTGTGTTTGTGTGTTAGGGATTCCCATGGTGGGATCACCTTCAATTGTGACCAAAGGGTTTTATGTATTTGTTTTGTTTTGGTCGCTTTGTTTATGTTTGCATGTGTTTATTTCTTGGTGCTTTTACCCCCTTTCATTATTCTTTAAATGGTATGTAATATTGTGAGTAATCATGTTGTTAAGTTAATTAATTAAAATATGTCATAAGAAAGTAAGAGATGTGTAAGGGATGTGTAAGTTAACTTTTGAGTGTGAAACACTCCATCTTCTTGGAAAATCAAATTTTCCTTAGAGGCTAATTTTGGAGGCTTGTGGGATAAGCTAAACTTGTCCCATACCTCTTAAATTTAATTACCAACCATACCTATCATTGGAGAGTTGAGATTAGACTTTTGTAATGTTTTTGAGAAGGAAAATTCTAGGTTTTAATTTCACTTTTCTTACATGATTTAATTTTTGTCCTTTGGGGTGTGGGTTGGATTTGAGCATGTAAGTAAAATGTCATATTATTCGCCCACCTATTATTTATGCATTAGAGAATGAAGTTGAATTTTGGGTTGGGGTTGAAGATGTGTGATATGGCATCCTACATGGATCTGCCTCATCCTCTTCCCTTCCCTCTTCTATTAAATTTGAATTCCTTACCTTGTTTTGGGGTTGCTTCATTTTTGGAGACTTTACTCTTGGGTGAATTTCTTATTGTTTTGGGAGCTCTTGCTTGAAGACGTTTTGGGAAGATTGTTGCATGCTTGTGATTGGATGTTTTGGATTGATTGCATAGGGATAAAGCTTGTTGTTTTAGAACTCAGAACAACTCCATCATGGAGAGGTAAGAGCTTGGCTCTTGAAATGATTCCCTTCTTGTTTATGAAAATGTTATTGTTTTAATGTTTTGGCATGTTTGTGGGATGTTGGGTAGATGGCCTAGGAATGGTGTAGGAGAAGACTATGGGATTATTTTTTGGGTGGCACAAGTGTGTTTTAGGGAGGTATAAGGGTGGAGGGAGTTAGGATTTGGGTTCCACCTGACAAAGAAATAGCTTGCATTTCTTTACTCATTATGGGGTGCCATAAGAGGTTGGGGAGGCATAAGGAAATGTGAGGAATAAGGGGTGATACCCATTTCGCCTTTGGGAGGCATAAGAAACATCCCCCATAGTTTATTGCTCCTTTGGCTTGTTGGATGAATCCTTCTTATTGTTTTTCATGTTTTAATGTAGTTAAAAAACTACATTCTTTTTTGGACTGTGTTTTGTTGAGAAAATTTTGCTTGTGTGTTTGTGGAAGCCTGTTGTTCGCATGAGTGGGATCACATATTTTATTGCATTATTGTTGGGGCTCAGGGGCCAATGAAGAATGATGGAATCTCCTCTTCATTGGATGTCTTGGTTGGGTGGAGAGCATTGCCTTTCCCCTACTTTGGTTGTGATCAAATTGGAAAAATGTGAAATCTGCATGTTTCTATTCTAGAGCTGAGATAAAGACTATTTGACTGTCCCTTATGAAATGAAATATTATTGTAGCCCCTTTCCCACTTGAAGTGGATGATATGTGTATTCATTATAATGGAAATATACTTTGTATTGACAATGAAAGTCGAGATTCGAAATGTAAAAGAGTTATACTCTATATTTTGTTTTGGAAAGAATGTGAAAGCATGATACGTGTTTTGTATGTTGTATTTTGAAATCAAATGGAAAGGAGGTTGTAAGATTTTCATTTGAATTAATCAAAGTATTTTCCTTGTTCATATGAGATTATTTCCATTAGAAATCTGTGTTTAAAATGCATTATGAAATCCCTGTTTGGAAAGTGGAAAAGTGAAACACGTGAAAAAAAAATGTATTATTCTACCCTATATATAATATATGTTTTTAGAAAGAATAAAAGAAGGAAGTTGTAAATTTTATCTTTGGAATAGATAAAGGATTGCATAACCTTACTCAAATTGTATCATTGTGTTGAATTTAATCATCTAGATGTGAGTTGTAATCTCTGTTTTAAGGAAGAAATGCGTATAAAGTAAGTGTAATACTCTGTCTTTTGAAATATGTGAAAATTGGAAATCAGAGATGTATCTCAGCTTTGAACAGTTGGATTGAAGCAACTAAATGCATTAGATTAGGATTGGAACACATTATAATACTTGGGAGAAGAAAATGGCAAATAGACCTTTTTTTAAAAGTTTGATCTTTGTCTTGCATTTCAAATTGACAATTATTTAAGCCCAAATGCACTGACAAATATAAAACAAAAAACACAAAAAAGAGGCCAAAGAAAGCCATCAATTACTAGTTTTCTCACTTATGATTCATATGAATGTTAATGTGTTTAGTATCTAGAAATGTGCCCAAGTGTGTGATTTTGTGTCTACAAGAAGTGGATCAAGAAGCAGTGCACAAACCTAAGAAGTTTTAGTTTTTGAAAGTGCAAAGACACAAGGGCATACAGAAAAGTCATAGTGGGGTACACTTTGGGATGTATCATAGGCTTTGGTCCATGTAGTTGTTCAGGACATAGTTTTAGTAGTGGATCTCTATTAGATCATTTCCAAAAATTTCTAGTCACCATGTTAGCCTCAATAAGCATACAATTAAGGATATTAGTTAATTCTTCCTCTCTATCATTTTTAGTGCTTTTGTTGCATGATCCATCATTATTTAGCTTTGTTCAATGATTATTCATGGCATATTCTTAATTATCCTTGAAAACTAATTGATTAGGATAATATACCATTGATTAACAACCCTTAAAGATTAAGCATTTAGGTTAAATCACAGGGTTATCATGTCACCTCAAAAAAAATGGAACTAGCAGGTGGCTTAGGGCCACAAGAGATAAATATTTTCACAAATTAAAGAACACATTGATGAGACAAAACAACAAATGGATTAGTATATAATACATAACTATCTAGAATATTATGTTGGTACTCACATGAAAGTGACTTAGTAAAATAATTATATAAGTGAAGAATAATGTAATGTGTTGTTCGTAATAACTCATAGTTATAAATAGTGTGTGTGTGAGTTAGTATATATTGATAATGTATGTTACGAGAATTGTTGTAGTAACTCTCATAAGGGTCTACAGGTGAGAGTAATTGTAGGATATTATGTTATCAAGATTTGATCTATTAATAAAATGTCTCTCACATAAAAATGACATATAGAAAAAGTGTTTATCGAGTGTTTGATTAGGTTTTGTTATTTTTGTTTATCTTTTGAAATATCTTACCAAATTTAACAATTATTATCATAGAAGAGATCAATCCACAATGATATTCCATCTCCCATTGTGTGTAATGTAAACTAGTTTAAGTATTTTCATGTATTTTAAGATAATTTTGATTAGAACAAAGAGGTTCCTGTTTTTAATGATATTCATTATAAGATGAATGGTTTAAACAATGATCAACCTATGTAACTCTTAAATCTAGTAAAATTTTAATTTTATATCTTGGATCCTGATCAATCCTCATGGGATCATTTTAATTAATGGTTTGTGTATAGCCATGTACTAACTAGGATATATTCTGACAAGGTTCATATATTCTCTGTCATATCATACATGAAATAATTAAAGCTACTACGGTAGATCATGTCATAATTCATTTTTTTCTTAGTGTTATGATAATGTCAATATTCATGTGCAAATTTATTACTATATCTATGCATATATATCCATGCTCACATCAATCTACATACTATATACAATAGTCAATATCCTTTGATAATTTTTTCAATGACTATTAAGAACCTGTCGCACCTTGATACAGAGATCATGACATTTTAATCACATGCTCATGTATTGTAGTTTTATGGGTTCATGGAGTCAACAGGAGCCTTCACTTTCCATTTTCAAAATAGTCAAATCTAAAAGTTGCAAGCTCTTAATATTGGCACAGTTGTACTATAGCTCAAATTTTTCAAGTCAAATTCTAATTAAGTCTGTAATTTATATATAACATAATATGAGTGTCATGTTATTAAATCTTTGGTATAAAACATGTTTAATTGGCATATTTTTTTATGAATATATTTTTAATAAAATTAATACAAATATGATTTTATTTATGTGGTTGTCATCCTTATAGTCATATTTTGGTTTTCAATATAGTCCAATTCTCACTGTCAAGTAATTTCAAGTTCTAAAGTCTAATTTTTTCGTTTAAGTCTTATTGTCAAACATAGAATTATATTTTGTACATGAACAATTTCTCAGTAGAAAAATACATCCACAACATGTTTGTTTAGATTTTGGGGGGGACAAAAATGGAAAAACTAAGCCTAATTGAAAAAATTGACAAAATTTGTTTTTCACACTTGGCAAGTCAAGACACAATTATTGTTGATCAATAAAGATTTGTGGGAGATTGTCGACAGAAAAGTTTCAAAACCAAAAAATGTAGATGAAGCATCCAAGTGGGAGAGAAAATATTAAAGTGCAAAAAAAATTATCAACTTAAGATTATCTAATGCTTATTTGTATCATATAGACCTATACAAGACTTCTAATTTCATTTAGACAACATCAAACAAGTTTTTTAGATCAAACATAGGGAGCATGATAATGGCACTAAAGTAGATAATGTTTGCAATGAAATAATAGAAGAAGGTGAAAATATGGTGCAACACATTAATAATTTTCACTCCATTTTGAATCAATTAGCTAGGATAAAAAATTATATGAGTGATGATGATGCAAAATATTATTATTGAATACCAAGCCAACTAGTTATTCTAACATGGTCTTCACACCAAGTAAAATAAATCCTAGCTTCAAGAATCTAATTTCTGTGTGTAATAAAATTAGAGTGTAGACTATAAAACCATGGAAATGATACCAAATCTATTTATTGTAACTCAAATACAAACCTCTGATTGAGCTAAAAAGAAGGGAATAAAAATGTATACCTATAACTTACCAAGAAGAGGATAATCCCTTTGATTGTGTTAGAACTTTTCAACATGATGGATTGTCGACACTAAAATTTTCCTCCATAATTTCTATTTCATTAATGTATGTATTAGGAATAGGATGTTGTTAAGTGTAATTAGTAGTAGTTTCCGATAGAAGATAACGGCGCCGTCAGTACGGTGCCGCCAATAATGTGGAGTACGGTAACAGTCAAAGTACAATAGGAATGTTGTAAAAAGTAAATATTTGTCGTAATGTGGTCCGGTAATGTTAAAATGTCAAAGTTTGGGTAATTAGAGAAGTAGGGTCTACATGATTAGGAATTAGAAATATTATATTGGTAATAAGGAAAAGGAGTGAGATCATAAATATTTTGTGTATTTTATTTGTAAAAAGTCTAAAAATGTGGAACCCATGTAAAATGATAAGGTTTATCTTATCTTAACAGATAAGCTTACATGTACAGATAAGAGTTAAGGTATGGAATATGATTCGTCAGAGTGGATTTCTTATCCTATCTTAGAGATAGGATGGATAAGCCTGGAAGTTCTATAAATAGAGAGGCCACCACCCTCATTTAGCATAGAAAGAAGTAGTGAGAAATATTGTAGGAAGTGTGCGAAGGAAGCCATCAGTTAAAGGTGTGTTGAAGAAGCCATCAAGAGGTGTAATTGTAAAGTTTCTCCCATAGTCTTGTTGAAGTATCTCATGGGTGAGATTGTAACAGTTTCATGTTAATATTATAATTTATTTTGATATTTCAGATTTGTCGCCATTCTGTCTTATCATAGTCAATGGTATTCTTGTGTTCGGTTGTTGTTTTGCTTCCAGATTACCTCCACCAAACTAAAGGCTGTGTATTAGTAAATAGTCATAGAATGAGGAGTTCCCGGTGAAGAATTATCATAGTGCCGGATTGGTGATGACATTTTTGTTCCGTTGCCGGGACCATTCCTCGTTGGTGGATTTTCTGGAGAGATATTCCCACTTAGGCAAAAATTAATTGGAGGGTAACCTTGTTTTTACTGTGCATAGTAGTTAGCATGGTAAAGTCATTTTTACCGTGAATAGTAGTTACCATGTTAAAGTCATTTTTGCCATGAATAGTAGTTACCCTGGTAAAGTCCTTTTTTGCTGGGAATAGTAATTACCGCAGTAAGGTCACTTTTTACCATGAATAGTATTTACCGCAGTAACTTCACTTTTTACCGTGAATAGTATTTACCACAGTAAAGTCAGTTTTTACCGTAGTAAGTCAAGTTTTACCATAGTTTACCGTGGTCATTTCTATTTTACTATAGAAAGGTGTAAAGTCACTTTCTAGTATAGTGATTCCAATTATTTGTGCACATAAGTCTTGTTAATTGTACTTGTGGGTTGGTATTTCACGGTGGTTACTTTTGAAAATGGGAAAGATTCCTATTTTTTCAGCTCAATCTAATGAAGATGCTTCTTCTTTCATTCAAGAGTTTAAACGATCTTGTATTTGTAATGGCCTTATAAGAAGGGAACAATGGACTGAATTTTTTCCTACCTTTTTGGATGGTTCAACACTTAGGTGGTTTGAAACACTAGGTGATAATGTGAAAAATTCATGGGATTTATTAACTGAAAGTTTTCTTGAAGAATTTGGTGAACAACAGAAATATGCAGATCTCATGATCGAGATCACAAAGCTATCCCAAGGAGAGAAGGAGAAGATAAGGGATTATCATGCTCGTGTTCTAGAGCTAAGGAGGAAGCTCGATGCCCAGATCCGGAAGGAAGGACTAGCGGATGGGTTGATGAATGGCGTGGATAATCTCCTCTGTAAGCACTTCATTCTTGGGATGAAGTCGGAGATCAGACAACGAGTGAAGTATGACCGCCCAGCTACCATTGAACAAGCAAAGGAGATTGCAAGAAGGCAAGAAGAAAGCATGGAAGAGGAGCCCAAAGAAATTGTTGCTAAAGTAGAGCCTACACCAGCACCTTTGGTCCTGAATCCACAACCACTCCCGGTGAGCACAAATATTTCTCCTAATACATCTACTGAGTATGAAGATCTGCTCAAAAAGATGGGTCAGTTAACTATTAATCTTCTTCAAGGAAAGGAATTTAGTTCTCAGGGAGGAGATAGAGGTCCAAAGAGAAATATTTCTGAAGTTGTTTGTTATGGTTGTTATAAAAAGGGTCATTATAAGTATAATTGTCCAGATAGAGCTTCTACATCTGGTAAGGGAGATAATGATAAAGGAAAAGCACCTGTGAATTCTTTTGATGTAGTAGATAAGAGCAGAAATAATGAAGTAGATGTGTTTGTAACAAAAAGAAAGAAAGAAAAAGATAATCAAGATGGAAATGATCCTAAGAAGATGAAAGAAGAAACTAGTAAGAAACATAGGAGAAGAAAGTTGGGTGTGCAGGATTTTCTGATTTCACAGGGGCAAGGACCATACTCCATCTTGGAAGATCTGTCCAAAAGGCCTGCAAATATTACATATGGTCAACTCTTGGCTATGTCTTCTGAGAAGAGGCGGGAGTTGCGAGGTGGACTCAATGCTCGAAGAAGGAAGGAGGTTGAGGTCCCTGTTTTGGAGGCAGAGGTAGATCCCTATGCTCCACAAGCTGAGGTATTATGTAATGGTATTTCAATTCATGATGTCTTAGTTGATGGAGGTGCTGCAGTTAATGTAATGACTGAGTCTGTAATGAATATGTTGGGGTTAAAAATTGATCGCCCTTCAACACTTATGTTAAGGTCATTAAATAAGGGAAAAACTAAACCAGAAGGTGTAATTTCAAATGTGGCAATATCTGTTATGGGTGTGGTATGTGTGGTAGACTTTCAGGTGATGAAAAATGGTACTGTTGCGTACCCAATGCTGCTGGGAAGACCATGGCTAAGGAGAGTTCATGCAAGAAACTACTGGAATGAAGGTTTCATGACACTTGGACGTGGTAGAGAGAGGGTGAAGATAAACGTGATCCCTCGACATCATAAAGTAGAACCTGTGGATTCAAGTGATGAAACTGATGATTGGACATCCTCTGATTACTCTAGTACCAGTGAAGTGGACACTGAAGATGAAGAAAGCGAGGTGGATGTTTCAGTCATGGATATCCTGCCAGTCACACCAACTCATGACCCCATAAAATTATCTGAAGAAGAAGTTGATGATCGTCTCCAACAAATAAAGATTGGTGATGCTGTGATGGAGAGTGAGAAGGAATCCTACCTCCAGCTCTTTCGAAGGTACATACACCTATTCACTTTTGATTACAAGGAACTCCGCCAAGTAAGTTGGGTAGAACATTGTATTGAGCTGGTAGATGGTGCTAAGCCCATAAAGCAAATGCCATATAGAATGAATCCTAATTTTTCCAAGACTGTAAAAGAAGAAATAGATAAGTTGCTTGATGCAGGATTCATATTTGCTGTGGAGAATTCAGAATGGGTTTCTCCCATTGTGATCTCAATAAAAAAGAATGGGAAGCTACGCATTTGTGTTGATTACAGGAAGCTCAATAAGGCAACAAAGAAGGATCATTACCCTCTTCCATTTTCAGATCAGATCTTGGACGAAGTAGCTGGCCAGGAGTGCTATAGTTTTGCTGATGGATATAGCGGCTACAACCAAGTTCGTATAGCAGAGAAAGATCAGCTGAAGACCACGTTCACCACTCCTTGGGGAACGTTTGCTTATAGAGTTATGCCTTTTGGGTTGTGTAATGCTCCAGCAACATTCCAGCGTTTAATGAATAGGGTGTTCGAACCCTACATTGGGACCTTCATCAGAGTATTTCTGGATGATTTTTGCATCTATGGGAGCAAGTTGGACCACCTGCACCAGATGGAGACAGCATTTCAAAGGTTAGATGAAGCACAAGCCTCACTAAACCCTACAAAGTGTGTCTTTGGATGTTCTAAAGGTGTTTTGTTAGGGCATGTTGTATCCAGAGATGGTATTGGTACTGATCCTGATAAAGTTTCAAAAATCAAAGATTTACCATTTCCTATAAATAGAAGTAAGTTGAGATCATTTTTAGGCCATGTGGGTTACTATAGAAGGTTCATCAAGAATTTCTCAAAGATTGCACAGCCACTAACCCAGTTCTTGAAGAAGGATGTTGCTTATGAACCAGGAAACAAGGCGCATGAAGCTTTTGGACAACTGAAGGAAGCCCTGGTGTCTTCACCTGTTTTGAAGAATCCAGATTGGAGCAAGCCATTCATTGTGTACACTGATGCCTCAGATGCAGCACTAGGTAGTACTTTGAGCCAAAAGGATGAAAATGGGAATGAACATCCAATTTACTTTGGGAGCAGACAAATGAGCAGTGCTGAGGTAAACTATACTGTAACTGAAAAAGAGGCTCTGGCTATCATTTTTGCTGTAAAGAAGTTTAGAAATTACTTGCTAGGGCAGAAATTTATAGTTGTAACGGATCATCAGGCTCTGAAATATATTGTCAATAAGCCTAACCCATCAGGGAGGATAGCAAGATGGATAATTTTGCTACAAGAATTTGAATTTGATATTATAGATAGGCCAGGAAAGAAGCATGTCAATGCAGATGCACTCTCTCGAGCCTATGATGGTTTAGGATCATCTTGTGATGATGATGATTTTCCCGATGCAGCATTGTTCTCCCTTGACACAATCCCTAGTGAATACATAGATATTTGGAATTATCTGAATGAATTCAAGTTTCCTGATGGTGCCAATGCAAAGACTAAGAGAAAGATTACTCAAGCTAGTCGTCCATATTCTATTCTGCATGGAGCATTATTTCGAATAGGACCTGATGGACAGTACAAGAGGGCAGTTGGACGTGATCAAGGAAAGGAGCTACTAGAAGAATTCCACAATGGTACATGTGGAGGGCACTTCTCTGGACAACTTACAGCAAGAAGGATCTTGGATGCAGGTTATCACTGGCCCACTCTTTTTAAAGATTGTTATAATTATTGTAAGACATGTGATATTTGTCAAACACATGGTAACCGTAAGACTTCATCAGCTCCATTATGTCCTATTCTTCCCCTTGGTCCCTTTGAAAAATGGGGAATAGACATTGTAGGTCCACTTCCAACTACATCACGTCAAAATAAGTATATTGTAGTTGCCACAGATTATTTAACCAAGTGGGTTGAAGCTAGGCCATTGAAAGCAGCTTCCATGGATGAAGTGGCAAGGTTCATATATGAACGCATTGTCACCAGATTTGGTTGTCCATTAGAAATTGTAACAGATCAAGGAAGCCACTTCATTAATGAGGTGGTAGAAGCCCTAGTCAATAAGTTTTCTATCAAGCACAGGAAGGCAACAACATACAAGCCAAGCACAAATGGACAGGTGGAACGAACAAATTTTGTGCTGTGTCAAATTCTAGCAAAAGATGTAGCCTTGCAGGTACATAAATAGGATAAAAGGATTCATGCAGCATTGTGGGCATATAGGGCAACATCAAAGTCAGCAACAGGATACTCCCCATTTCAGTTGGCCTATGGCATTGATCCAGTTCTTCCTATTGAGTTTGATATTCCCACTATGAGGGTTATGAAAAATGAAAGGATGGATGAAAGTGATTCAGTAAAAGAAAGGTTGGTACATCTTCATTTGTTAGAGGAAATGAGGGAAATAGCAAAGGATACAAGCCATAAGAAGAAAATGAAGCAGAAGGAGTACTTTGATCAAAAGATCTGGTGGTCTCCATTTCATGTGAATGACTTGGTTCTAGTATATGATTCCAGATACAAAAAAAGAAGACAGAGAAATTTTCTTCCAAAATGGATGGGGCCCTACAAAATAGCAGCTATGCATGAAAATGGTACGTACCGACTGGAGGAATTGGATGGCACTCCCATTACAAAATGGGTCAACCACGACAAGTTGAAGATTTTCCAAGCACCATAATAGTCTACTCCGAGGACGGAGTAGAAGCTAGGAAGGGGGAAGATGTCGACACTAAAATTTTCCTCCAAAATTTCCATTTCATTAATATATGTATTAGGAATAGGATGTTGTTAAGTGTAATTAGTAGTAGCGTCCGATAGAAGATAACGGCGCCGTCAGTACGGTGCCGCCAATAATGTGGAGTACGGTAACAGTCAAAGTACAATAGGAATGTTGTAAAAAGTAAATATTTGTCGTAAGTGGTCTGGTAATGTTAAAATGTCAAAGTTTGGGTAATTAGAGAAGTAGGGTCTACATGATTAGGAATTAGAAATATTATATTGGTAATAAGGACAAGGAGTGAGGTCATAAATATTTTGTGTATTTTATTTGTAAAAATTCTAAAAATGTGGAACCCATGTAAAATGATAAGGTTTATCTTATCTTAACAGATAAGCTTACATGTACAGATAAGAGTTAAGGTATGGAATATAATTCGTCAGAGTGGATTTCTTATCCTATCTTAGAGATAGGATGGATAAGCCTGGAAGTTCTATAAATAGAGAGGCCACCCCCCTCATTTAGCATAGAAAGAAGTAGTGAGAAATATTGTAGGAAGTGTGCGAAGGAAGCCATCAGTTAAAGGTGTGTTGAAGAAGCCATCGAGAGGTGTAATTGTAAAGTTTCTCCCATAGTCTTGTTGACGAATCTCATGGGTGAGATTGTAACAGTTTCATGTTAATATTATAATTTATTTTGAATATGTCAGATTTGTCATCATTCTGTCTTATCATAGTCAATGGTATTCTTGTGTTATGTTGTTGTTTTGTTTCCAGATTACGTCCACCAAACTAAAGGCTATGCATTAATAAATAATCATAGCACGAGGAGTTCCCGGTGAAGAATTATCATAGTGCCGGATTGCTGATGACAGTTCCCAACACTCTCTAGAGGGCAGGGATCTTGGAGGATTTCATGGGTGCCCCATGTCACTCTTTTTAGTCACATATTTTGTGTGACTTATTTTCAGTCCCTATATTACATATTACTGCATCCCTCTCCTCTCTGCACGTATAATTTCATACTCTCAGGATCCCGATACTTTTGATGATATTGACCATGGAGACAGGAGGATCGTGAAAGCCATGATGAATCTCATGCAAGTCTCAAAATTATTTATCCAGTGTGATTTCACGGTCTCTTTCGGTTTTATAAACGTTAGGGAGTTGAAGGTTTGATCCATCGTCCTACTACTCCCATCCCCACTAGCTATAATTGCCATCATGTGTATCTAATTCATACAATCAGTAATATTAATCTAATAATTTCACGAAGGGATGGTGACTAGGACTACTGTATTTTTTGGCATCCCATTAGTGTACTCAGATTGAGGCACATGGCTCTGTTGCCTACACTCTAGGGATTCAGATATGTTGGGGAGCTCATTATCATGGCCAACCTAATACAGGGTTGATAGGCTGCAGGGTCAATGCAAGTGATCCCCCCTACCTTAGTCATGAGTTGGGTGTATGAGCACATTACCCCTTATGGAAGGGGAGTATCAGTGTTCTCTCCAGGGGTTATTGTCAGTAATTCTTAAGTGGATAGGGACCCATGTGTATTTTAAATGAATCCTTACAACACCCCACACTAGCTACATGGATTCTTTGACCACGTCAAACATGTTTGCCACACTCCTATGACCTCAAGACATCTCAAAGATTGTGGGGGTAGGATCTCTAATCTCACTAAATATGGCATTGTGAAATTTCTCTACCATAGGGCAATTAGTTGTGTTAGATATAATAGGATCATATTAAATTACCTGTAATAGGAACTTATTCAAGCATCTGATCCATATTAGTATCCAGTTTATTTATTCGAATGTGTGCATTTGAATCTGTTTCCCATTTAACAATAGATATCTTAAGATGACCACATATATTCAAACACTGACAGAAGTTGTTATATTGATCCTTTAACATCTATCATTGTTTGTCCAATTAGTTCATACATGTACCTATGCAAGCATCCTTTATTGTTATGTATCCAGATGTGCTAAAGTACTCATATATTGCATTCCTGCAACCTATGTAATTGAATGATTTCACTATTAATAAATGGATCTATACTTGAGCTTCTATCCCTGTTTGTGCAAATTACATTTCATGTAACATTAGCTGGTTGAAGCTCCCACCAAGTGTTAGAGCAATAGTGTAGAGGAAGGAAAAGTTTTTGGTAGTAGAAGCAATTTTTTTTCCCTTTCAACTTTCCAACGAATCTTATTGTTGAAACAAGTTAACGATGGATAGCTTCCTCAAAAACACTCCGTACAGGCATTCATACATATAAATCCATCTTGTGCGATCAACTAGGTAAATTGAAAGAAATTTGTTTTTCCATCTGCGTATCCCACTACACTAGGAAAATTTACTTCTAGAGAATTTTATGAAATATTTAGAAATCAGATTAAAAACTTGACATATATAGCATGCATATTCCCCATTAGATAAGATTTTCAAAATCTCTAATCTAGAGATATTCAAATATAGTTTACTACTCCTTTATGTAGCAGATTCATCGTGTGAGCTATGCATTTGGAGGATTGTGAATGTTGTTTTGTAGCAACATATGTTCTAGAGACGCACACATGAGATGAGTTGAAATATAGTGCAGACCAAGCTGATCTCTTGATGAACGGGTTGATCAACACCACCTCAAATGCATATTTGTAGCTATTCAATACATCATCCGAATGGTCATCGTCTGAATGCAGTGTAGTTTTTTGATATAACCAACGGGGAGTTGACGAATCTGGGATTGCATCTTTGTAATTTTCTTACATTTTATGCCACACTAGATATCAGATGAGGTGTATTTTATATTGTTGTGGTCTCTGACAAAGTACTATACTATGCAATGTAAACACTAGCTAGAGAGTGTTGTCCAACAACTATAATCTCATCAACCTGACTCCTACGATGCTCCACTTGCATTCTTGCACGTTTTATTTCACTGGCATCTACAAATGTTCAATCATCACAAGACATCTCGCCATATCCCAAGCATTACTATCTAATCCAATGTGAATGTGGATTGATTTGGAAACCCATTGAACTTGAACAATTTATTATATTACAAAAAAATCAGTAAAGGTGTGGTCAATGCCCATTTAATAGAATAAAGAATATATGGTTGAAAACTTGGTAGTTTTTGCCTTCATAGTTTCATTTCCAAAACTTTAGCCAAGCAATCAATAACAACGAATGGATCCTAATTTGCAGCCTGACAAAAAATGTCTGAGTTTGTTCTCTATCTTAGAGACCGATACTCCTTATATCTTACATGCATTCATTCTTTTATGAATAGATATAAGAAACGGTGTCCTTGTGTGGTACACCTGCGGACATGCAAAATTCGAAGGAAGATTATAAACCCAAAGATAAAAGTGAGACTGCTCCAGGTGGAAACCAAAAAATTAATCTCAAGCTCACATCCACAAGGGAGCCTCTACTTGCATGTCAATTCACATTTTATTTCAAGATTATTCTAATTTTCTTTAAGTTATCACAAGACAATTTCGCCATATCCCAAGCATTACTCTCTAACCAATGCACACAAGCGGCCGAGGTGGTTAGATTGACCAACTTGAACTTGGACAATTTATTATATTGCGGTTTAACCCCCCAATTGGTCTGCCAACTCAAATTTTAAACCAATTGAAGTTTAGCATGGTTGAAAACTTAGGTAGAAACCACCTTCAAATTTAGAGCTTGCCAAGTTTAGCCAGAAAAATTAGACGAATGGTTCCTAATTTAGAGCTGAATTTTTTGAGTAAGTTTCATCTTAGTTATGATACTCCTTATAGGCTTACATGAAAATTCATTAGTTTACAAAACCCCTATTTCCAGGGACAAGTCTATTGTTATTCTTCCTAGACCTCTTATTTTTTCATTCTGAGAAACTTTTGCTAATAGGAGGTATACATGCCACAAGTTTTCTTTATAATGTCACCTATTAAGCTTACTATTCTATGCCATAGAGGGTCTTATTATGCTCCGGATGCCACAAATAGTAAATCTAAATTATTTTGGAGTATCACTATCATTCAATTTTGTTGTACATGTTTGAATGTAATGGGTATTTTTCCAGTATACTCTACCTAATTTATAGACCTTGCCTATTCGCTAGGAACTGCAAATATTCTAACTATCTCAAAGACTTTATTTAAAAATTTAAGGGTCATGTCAATATCATCTTCTACTGGAATATTTTCTTCTAAAACATTCATGATATCCTAGATCTGCATTCATGATCAATCGGGACATATGTTCTAGCTCTGCCATGTATGGATCAATTATCTCTTCATCTAATGAAATAACTATTTCATTAGGCGACAACTACTGCACTTTGGTTTACCTAATATCATGCTACAATACAATTAACATTAGGGGCATCGACTGTATTCAAATTGACAGGGAGTATTGTTTTGGACATAGTGCACAAATATATTAGCCATCCCATTAAACTGAAATGATGAATGATTGCATGAAATAAATTTGGACTGAGAAATTATCCACACCCTATGATTTTTAAAATTGCCACATGTTATCATGGCACACCTTGATGTGCTCCCAAAAATTTAATACCTATAATGAGCCAGGCTCACCGTGTGTTCTTTTTCGAAAAGTTTTTCCTGACTGCTTGACGCTCACTAGAAGGTGCCACGTGTCATGCTCTGAGGTAGTATCCTTTTAGCCATTGAAACATCTAATTAAAATGCAAAGTGATCGGAGGCCTGCATGGGTCAGCCTGGTGCTTCTTTAGAATGACACTCAAGGGAAGGTCCCTGAAAATGAGCGGTTTCTCCACATGTCTCCATGACACAACTTCAAGATGGTATCCAAAGCAGAGACCCTAAATGAGCAAAAGCTCGCCACAAGTCCTGTTCCGCCAAACTGCCCTAACTGCATGAAAATTTGTCTAAGTCTCCGGCAAGCAGCGGTAGCTTCCACGTGTCCTCCCGACGCTACTCCAAGGAAAATCCCAAAATAATATCTTCAAATGAGATCCATTCCTCCACGTGTCTTGGAATTCCCAAAAATCTTTTGAAATTTTTTTAAGTATGGGAAACCCGGCGGAAGCCTCCACATGTCCCTATCCTGTCAACCCTCCATATGTCCTATCAACACTACTTCAAAGCCAAACCAAAAATTTGAATCTCAAACAAGCGTCGTTCCTCCATGTGGATACATTTTAAAGTTGAGGCTTTTATAGAATTTTTGAAGTGTCAAGATGAGCCACGTCCAACCAAAGGATGCCATGTTTCCCTATTGATACAGGGATGCAAATTTCACTGGGGGAAATGCCTATCAGACTGTAAAGCACAGAGAAATGACCATTTCAACCCGAAAGTGAAATTTTCTTCAAGGAAAAATATTTTATAAATGTTGCAAGACTCAAATACGTTCCTCGGGGGCACATCAATTCATTTCACTTTAAGTATTTAGGGAAAAATGATAGGGACAACAGATCTTGACTTTGGAAAATCGAGGGAATGGGAAAATGTGAGTTTTGAATGAAAAACTCAAATGAAATCAATACCTGATAGATAAGACAAGATGGGAAGATGTAGATCCATAAGACAGAATAGCTGATGTAGACAAGATCGGGCGACATACGAGCAGATCCTGTAAAGTAGATCCGAGAAGACTTGTCCAGACACAATATACTTGACAGATAAAATGACAGATGCCTTGAATCAATATATCTTGGGTGGACTGCCCAAATGGAGCGAGACAATCCGGAGCACCAGTGATAAGCTCTGACTCAGCGGATGGGCAGTCCACATTTTGAATACCACAAGAACAAAAGCATACCAAGTGATAAAAGAATGTATTGTACGATTTCTAGTCATTTTCATGATTAAACAGTGAAGCCAGGACAGATATGTAGACCAACGGACCATGCTGAAGCAAACACAAAATAGGAAACAAACAACCAACTATACACTGTACAAGAGGTGTTTACCCTGATTCCAAGGAATCATTCCAATAAATGCTTCAGATGCCTACCATTAATAGGAAGTTTGAGCAATTCACCATCTAGATCCTTCAATAATAAGTTGTGTTCACAAATTCTGATGTCAATTGAGTAAGGGCCCATCCACAATGAGTCAAACTTGCCATGCTTTCCCTTATCCTCATGCCTGCTATCCCATAGTAGCACAAGATCTCCAATATTGAAGGTTCTAGGAGTAGCCTTCTTGTCAAACAATTTCTTTATCTGTTCTCTAAAATTTATATGACTCTAGTGGGATGCACTCCTCTCTTCATCAAGCTCAACAATCTGGTTAATGCGGGCATCATGAGGACTCACTTCTTGATCTTCCAGTTGTTGAATGAACTGATATGAAGATAATTGCATATGCAGGGGCAGCAGGGCCTAAGTCCCATAAACCAATTCAAACAAACTCTTTCCAATGGCTCTTTTGATAGTGATGCTATCATCCTAGACAACAAACTTCAGCTGTTCACCCCATTTTATCTTGTTCAACTCCAAGGTTCTTCTAATAATATTTAGCAAATTCTTATTGTTGAACTCAGCTTGTCCATTTCCTTTGGGATTATCATTAGAAGCATATGTAAAATTGATCCCATATCCTTTACAAATTGTCACCAGAGGTCTAGCCCTTAAAATCATGGCATTTTCAACTATGATATTGACTATTAATCCAAACATGCAAATAATATTGTTTAGCACAAAATCCATGACAGCTTGGTGTGTATCCTTCTTGGTAGGGATTGATTCCACCAACTTGGTAAAGTAATCAGTGGCTACAAGAATCCACTTATCACAAGCACTTCAAGGGTCTGAAATCTCACCAATGAAGTCCATTCCCCATTACTTAAATGGGGCTTCAATTGAGACAGACTTCAAAGGTAGGGATCCTGAAGCCTTCATCCTTCCAAGGAAATGCTAGTAACTCTCACATCTTCTGACCAACATGGTTTCATCTTTTAAAAGAGTTGGCCACTAATAACCAGCCCTTAGGATCTTTTGTGTTGTGACTCTTGTAGAAAAATTCCCCCACATACTCCTCCATGGAGATCAAAAATTATTTTAGGGGCTTCATCTTCAGTGATGCATCTTAAGAGGACTCCCTCTAGGTTCTTCCATGCCAACCCAAAATTAGTAATGACATATTTTTGGGAAGCCAACTTAAGAGATCTTTTCTAGTTCCTATTCAAATGCTCAAGGCAGTTTAAGTGTCTGAGATAGTACATCACATCCTTATACCACTCAGAACTCATCAATCTTTCAAAAACAACTTCCCTTTCTTCCTCAATCTCATTTACCTCAGTGGTTTGCAAGTTGCTCTCAGCCATGAGATTAGATAATCCCAAACCTCTCACCAAATTTGTGATTTAGATGTCCATATCATACTCTTACAATTTTTTCACCCATCTACATCTTTTACTTGAGACTTCCATCTCTGACAGGATGTCTTTTACCATGGTATGGGGAACATAAGCAAAAACTTTTGAACTTAAAATATAAGGCTCAAAAACCTTTGTTTCTTCGACCAAGGAAAATGCCTAATTTTCGATGATAGTGTATTTCAGTTCTACTCCTTGCAAAGCCTTACTGAAGAAGGAAATGGGCCTCTCAATCCCTTCATCATCCTTCTGTAGGAGGACAGAAGCAATAGTTTTTCTGAAGCAAAATAAAATAGCTAAAGAGGCTTCTTGTAATCTGGGGCTACTAAACAAGGGACATGCTTTAATGCCTCTTTGATTCCATTGAAATCTTGGATGACAACAGCTTCCTATTTGATGATCTAATCCTTCTTTAACATGGAAGTGATTGAGATAGTCAACTCAGAAAAGTTTGATATAAACCTTCTAATGAAGTTTATCTACGCAAAGAAGGACTGAATTCCTTTTTTGGTTCTTGAAATTGGGACCTTGCTGATGGCCTCCAATCTTTCTGGAGCAATCTTCACTCCTTCCTATGACACAATGTGACTGATAAATTTTTCCTTCTGCACTCCAAAATGGCATTTCTTTGGATTGAGTGAGATTCCATATTCCCTACATCTGATCAACATCTTCTCTAAGTGCAACAAAAAGTCACTTCTCCTTCTTGAAAACGCTATTACATAATCTTTGTAAACATCAATAAAGTCATTGATGCAACCAGAAAAAGCAACATCCATTACTCTCTTAAAAGTGGCTCCAGCATTCACTAGACCAAAGGGAATCCTAACATATACATACATTCCGCATGGAGTAGTGAAGGTTTTCTTGATCCTTTCTAATTCTTTCACCATGGCTTGATTATAAACAGAGAAGCCATTTAAAGTAGAAAGCAACTCAAAACCAATCACAAACTACAACATGTGCTCCATGTTAGGTATAGGATAGTTGTCTTTCATTGAGGCCTTGTTTAGATTCTTGAATTCCACACACAACCTGATGTCACCATTCTTCTTTCTTACTGGCACTAGGTTGGAAACCTAAGAAGAATACCTTGTGGGCTGGATAATTACACCATCACTTAGCTTCTTCAGCTTGTCTTGCATTTTTGAGAGATAGTAGAGGATTAATTGGCCTATGCTTCTTCCTGAAGGGTTTTTGCAGTGGGCTCTAAGGGAATCTCATGCTGAATAGGTCTTCCTTGTATGATTTGAGCTCAGAATAAATCCAAGCCATGAAATCTTGGTATTTCTTTAACAACTGGATGTATGACTACCTTTCATTTCTGTTGAGACTGCTACCCAACCAAATATTGCTTATTTTCTACTTCGTTCCAATGTCATGATCCTCAACATCCCTCAAGGATTCCATATGCCTATTAATAATTCAGTCATTATTATCAAAATTTGATTCAAGAGCAACCAGCTCTCTAGGAATGGTGTTGGTCTTTAGCTGGATGATGCCTTTGCTAAATAACATTTCCTTCCCCTCTATTATACAGACCATTGGCTCTGAATTGATGTTTTGATCAACAAAATCTTCATCATTTTGCAGGAACCTTCTGACTTGAGCCTCATCATCATAAACCTGCCAATGTTTTATATTGTTAGGGACAGAGGGTCTTATCACTACCTCCACCTCATATTCACAATAAGGGGATGTTTCAGAACTGTCAAACTGAAACCCCAACACTATAATATTTTTTGCCAAGTCATTAAAACTCCTGTCATGATACACAATGTTGAAGGATTCAAACATCTCAATGAAGTCCCAAATTACATGCTTGTACTATTTCAATCGCTGATTCTTTGTGGGATACAATTTTCTGACTTGCTTGACAACTAGCTCTGAGTCTCTTTTAACGATGATGTCCCTGACACCATACTTCAAAGAAATTCTTAAACCTAACAAAAATGCCTCATACTCAGCAATATTGTTAGTACACTCAAAGTTAAGCTTAAAGGAAAAAACAAACCTTTCTTGGCTTGGAGAAATTAGAACAACACCGACGCCATTACCAAATTTGGAGCAAGCTCCATCAAATGATAAAGTCCAAGGAGATCCTGCTTACTCAAGACACGTAGACTCCTCAATCTTGTGCTCTTTTCCATCAGCAAATCCCAAAAAAAATTCAGCATCAACATTTGTATACAATACTTCATAGGACGCATTGTTGGGATCCTAAATAAGGTGCAACATTTTCTTCTCCCCATATAACCTGGCAAGGATGCCCTCAACTGGGATGGTGGCATAATACATGTCCATTTGGACACTACCACCAACACTTACAACCCATTTTCTTGATAATAACATACCTCACTTGGCTGGGCAATCAACTATGACAACATCAAGCTTTAAATTTTTACCTGGGTAGGCTACAAGTTGTACCACCAAACCCTTCACACATCCCACTACTGGCACCTCTTTGGAGTCCATGGAAGTGCACTTCCCATATCCTATTGTTACTCTGATATTCAGCTCCTTCATGACCTCCAAGGGCATGACATTGCATTATGCCCCTGAATCAAACATGCAATTATGGAGCAGCCTATCCTTGATGTTCAGAGTTGTGATGAATGGATCCACATTTAGCTGAGATTCTACCAGGGATGTCCCCAAATAAATCTCAGGTGGTTCAACTAGCTCTTTTGATGTTGATGGTGTCTTAAATTCTTCAACAACCGGAGGATTCTCCACAATATTCACATTTCTTCCTTGGGTTTCTTCTCTTCATTCAATCCCAAGTATTCAAATGCTCTTCTCTTGTGTTCAGGGATCCTAAGCAGCTCAACAATTGGGACAGAGACTTTGATTTGGCTTAAAACTTGGGCAATGTCATATGAGACATTCTTGGGAAATAAAACACTAGAAGAAAGGATAATACACTCATTGGGTGGCACATGATTTTTTATAGCTTGAGCATGAGGAGGGGTGTGATTTTTGCTTGGAACTGCAGGGCTTTTAGTAGATAGATCTTTCCTAGGATCCTGTTTAGGAATGCTAGAAAGTAAGGGAGATTTTGGCTTACCCTGAGGCCCTGCCCCTTTAATAGGATTACTTCTTGTGTTATATTCCTCCTCTTGAGCCACAAATACATTCATTAATAATTTCCTTTCCTCATTAGATGGGATTCCTCCATCATACATTTTTATCATTAAATCCATTAAATATTCAAAGTCATTATTGGGCAATTCAAAATATTTTACATTATATACTTCTAAAGTATGAGAGGGAGGGAGAATATGTACTCTATGAATGAAGTAACAAAAAGTGGCAGTAGTTCTGGCACTTATCACATCAGTTGAGGTTTCCCTTTGTTGTGAGCTAGTGGAGCATCCCATCAAGAAAACATCATCATCACCCTTATCATCAGCTACATTTTCTTCTTACTGATATTCTCCACAAGGAGTATGGGGCATGAAACATCTATCACACCAATCAATGACTTCTATCTCTTCCACCACAACAACTCTGGCAGCCAAAGGATAAAGTACCATTCTACTTTCTTTGCAATGAGGCTGCCTATTCCCAAATCCAATGGCTCCTTTGCCTCTGTCATCAATTCTTTAATGATTTTTAAATATGTCTTGGCCCTGTTGCTTGTGTTTTCCTTGTGAACTCTGCCGAACTCATTTCTCAGCTTAGGCTAGCTTGTAGGAGATCTCCTTGACAACGCCTACCAAAGTTTTCAGCACTTCTTCCAAATTAGTTGCCTTACTTGTCTGAGGTTTTTCTAGTTTAATCAGCTTCACACCATCCCTCTTTGGAGGTTTTCCTATTTCCTTGATATTATTCTCTATTTATAGGGCTATAGTGAATTCTTTCCTTAAGTTGGTAGGGTTCTTTTCCCTCAAGTAGTAAGCAGCCTTCTTATTAAATGTATTAGTATATTTGATTAAGCATGATTCATGACATGGCCTTATCCTGATAGGCAATCTCCTCAAGGTCTTATTGAATCTTGTGTTGAAATCATTTAATGACTCAATGGGATTCTTCTTGATGTTTTCAAACTCTTATAGAAGAAACCTAGGGTCAGTGCTATCACCATATTGCAATCTGAATGCATTGTTCATCTCATCCCAAGAATTAACAGAATTATCTGGCAATGCTTTATACAAGTCCCTAACATCCTCCTCTAGAGTGTGAATAAAAAATTTGATGGATACATCTTCATGTTCAATATCAAAGTCTTCTATCATGTTAATAAAAAGCTTTAGATGTTGATCACCAGTAATATCATTATTTCCCTGGAACTTTGTAAGTTTTTTCGTCACATCTTGAGGAACTGCATTTAGATAACTAGCCATCCCCAGAAAATGTATAGGTCCAAAAGGGTTTACAAAAAAAGGGGGTATAAGTTGAGCCATATTGATTCAAGGAGGTGACCTTGGAGGGGTGTCAAATTGATGGGGGGCAGAAGGTTCTTTGAACATAGGGGTATAATTTTCAAAATGGATACCCCCCAAAGGCCTTACTTCTTGGAAATCCCTATCTACTTCAGAAAAGAAAGGTGCATAATGTGAAGAAAATATTTAAAAATAAAAAGAAGGCCCTTCTCCAGCTAGAGAATTCAGTTCCACAAAGAGGCTACCTGATTCAGAGTCACTTGAATGACAATCTTCAATGATGGGCTGATAACTTTAATCAATGGAGATATCCCTTCTTGTATGTTGATCTCCCACAACTCTCCAGGCTTTTCTTCCTTCTGAATTTACTTATCCTAATTCAAGAAACAATGTCCTAGTAAGATCCCTAGAAAAGAAATATATTATTCCTTTCATTTTTGCAAATAGTAGTAACAAATCTGACTTTGAAAAAGTTTTAAGACACTGGTCCTTATCAGAATCAAATCAACAAGGAGTCTCCACTAAGGATATTCACCTTAGTCGTGTAAATGCACTAAAAATGTTCTATCAAGTGTCTCTCAGCACTAAAAACTGGAAATGAAAAAAATATGACCTTTCTTTACAAAAATTTATCAATAAATACCATTGCAAAACATGTGGAAAGTAGAGAAGTTGCATGCAACACTTGTGACTTTGAAACCTCTTACAAACCTGAAATAATGATGATTTTTAAAATGGATTCTGAGCACTTTAGAGCATACAAGAAATTTTTACTAGGGTCTGAGTATGAACTGTATCACAATGTCCTGGGAAATGATGTAATTTATGTTGGTACCCAAAGTTAACCTCCTTCAGAGATTGAGAAATATCATGGGTTTGATAGGAAACTCAGAGGCAAATAGACAATCATGTATGTCATTTTGTAGTCGGGATAGCAATCTATCTAACTTTTTGGCACTAAGGCTCTAAAGGGAGTGGGTAGAACATGGAAAAGGATGTGATCTAATACTAACTATTTTAGGTTGTGCCTTTCAACCAAGGTAAGAGAACCTACTTTTTAACCTTTTTTATTTGAAAGGAGATACCGGTACCTTTCTTTTACATAAATTTTATAGAGAAGGCCTTGGGGAAAATATGATCAACACACCAAATCTAACTCTCTGAAGTAGTCTCTTCTAGGTCATGGAGATATTCTCATAGCAAGGAAAAGGTTACTAAAGAAATTTGAGACCCTAATTATTTTTACATGTTTTGGTAACAAATATTATGCATTTGTGTACACACATGAAAAACAGAGGTACTATGGGTAGGATTGGTTGTTGTTAAATGAATTTTTGTGGGAGGGGAGACATGATGGACTTGACTCACCAGATCCTTGAGAGCCTATGCAAAATGGAAAGATTGAATCAAGAAAATGCCACAAAAATTTAAATTGTTTCCTCAACTAGAATATGTGCTTCAATGGAGGCCCATATTAGCACTCTTTCACAAAAATTTTGGGATTCTATCATGAAGGCTTGAGTTAGAGAACCCAATAAAGCACCAAGATTTAAACCAAGTCATGCCTAAGGTACACCGATATGCTTACAAAGAATCTCTATCAACAAAATGAAAGAAAAGTGATTTTAAACCATTTATCCCACTGCCAGATGAAGGCTCTTCTGAGAAATGAAATTACATATGCCACTAAACTATCATAAGGACTAAGACCTGTGTGATTTGACACTATTTTGGTACATGATTGTAATAGAAACAAGAAAAACTACTCATATGCATTCAGAGATGAAATAAATTCACTTTACTCAAGATTAACAGAGAATAACTTGAAGTTTGTTCAAATTTATCAACAAGGGAAAGTTTCCATAACCATCTCAAAGCTTGTCAATGGCTATAAACTTGCAACCACCTTGACATGATAAAATTTGATACAAAGAAAGATATACAATATTATCTAGATGGATTCTCAAAATGGATGGGCTTTGTCAAGTTTTTTCTGCTAGAGAAAATAAGTCTTGATCTTTGAAGAAAATCCCAAGCATTTGCATGATGAATTAGTTCCCTTTATAACATCTACAATAGAGCCCCATCCTCCTAAAACATAAAAAATTTAAACGCACCATTGCTTTACCTGATTCTTTTGTGATTTGAAGAATCAGATATATAAAATTCTCCAGGTGCTCGAGGAAAAATATCTTTGATTTCTTCCTGCATTCAACTCCTTTCTTGGAAAAAACACATCTCCATCCATTCGTCAACCACTTCTGCCCCATATCAATAAAATCTGACCCCTTACATGCTCAGGAGAAGAAAAATGGAAAACCAGATCGAGCTTGAGATTTAGACCATTTTAATGGAAAATGACGTCTCTACATGTCTCCTACCAAACTCTAGATATCAAAATTAATTCACACCTTTGTCTGGCATGTAGAAAATAGTAATAAATCATGAAGAATCGCAGTTCTAGGACCTTTACAGAAAAAATGGGGGGAAAATCATATTTAGACACTTAATAGCCATTGATCTTTGATTTTGAATGTGGGTCGTCCACATGGAAGATGCAAAAACATGGAAAAATATCCCATTTTGCTCCACACCTCTGCTTCTAAAAAATGGGCCTGACACATGTCCTGAGATGGGTCTTAAAGGAACTACGGAAAAATTCTTCCATTTGACTCTCTTTTGGAAAAAAGAAAAAATTTCCAATTTTCCTCCACCGGTCCGCACCTCCACCGTTAACTGGGGTACAATATTAACTATTTCCCATCAGGCTCACGGGCCCTTTTTACTATTTTAACCTTTATGAAGCAAAGGGGCAAAAAGTTTAAATTTCCTCTGATGGTCCACCTCCCCACCCACTATGAATTTTCAAATTGCCACATGTCACCACGGCACACCTTGAGGCAGTCCCAAAAATTTGAAACCTTTAATGAGCATTGGCTCACCACGTGTCCTATTTCGACAAGGTTTGCATAAATGCTTGAAGCTTAGTGGAAGGCGCCAAATGAAATGCCCTGAGGCAGTCTCCTTTTGGCCATGGAAAAGTCTAAGTAAAATGCAAAGTGATCTGAGGCCTCTATGTGTCAGCCTAGCGCTTCTTTAGAATGAAACTCAAGGGCTGGTCCATGAACATGTGTGGTTCCTCCACATGTCTCCATTGCACAACTTTAAGATGGTGTCCAAAGCAGAGACCCTAAATGAGTGTAAGCGCACCATGTGTCTTGATCCACCAAACTACCCCAACTACATGAAATTTTTTCTAAGTCTAGGCCAAGCAGCGGAAGCTTCCACATGTCCTCATGGCGCTACTCCAAGGAAAATCCAAAAAGGAGATCTTCAAATGAGCACCATTCCTCCACATGTCCTAAACCTCCCGAAAATAATTTGAAATTTTTCTAACTATGGGAAACCCAGTGGAAGCCTGCACATGTCCTCCTGGTGCTACTTCAAAGCCAAATGAAAGAGTTGATTATCAAATGAGTGTTATTCCTCCATGTGGATACATTTTCAAGTGGATGCTTTTTATAGAATTTTTGAAGTGTCCGGCTGAGCTGCATCCAACCAAAGGATGCCACGTTTCCCTATTGATACAAGGATGCAAATTTGACCAGGGGAAATGCTCGTCAGATCGTAAAATAGAGAGAAATGACTATTTGAGACTGAAAGTGAAATTTTCTTCAAGGAAAAAGATTTTAGAAATGTTGCAAGACTCAAATACATTCCTGAGGGACACATTAATTCATTTATCTTTGAGTATTTAGGGCAAAAAATGGTAGGGACAATAGATCTTGACTGTGGAGAATGGAGGAAATGGGAAAATGTGATTTTTGAAGGAATAGAGCATCGGAGACTCAAAATACAGATCTTTTCCAGAGGAACAAAGGAACCATGAGACAAATACGGACCCACACATGATCTTCGACCCATGATAAGATTAAAATAGAAACAACGACTGGACAAATAAAATATGGGTAAGGATAAAATGACAGAGGTCATGAATCAATAAATCTTGAAGGGCACAAATGGGGTGAGACAATTCTGAGCACCAACAGAGCATACAGAGAGGTCTAGAGGCCATCGGACCATAGCTATAGATCACATCAGGGAGATTTGGAAGCTTTGAACATCCCATTATTCTCGTGACATAGGTGGATTTCAAGGAGAGGCCTGGTTGGTGAGCTTGAGCGGATGCTTCAAGCTCTGTCCTTGTTCTAGAAACATGAAAGATTATATTGCGATCCATCTACTGAAAGATGGAACCGGTGTCTAGTGGCGGAAAGAGGAGTAGAAGCTCTATGTTGATTCTGAGATAGTTACCTGGGAGCTCTTTGAGGAGCATTTCTGGAGATGATATTTGTCACAGAGGTTCATTCAGTAGCGGATAGATGAGTTCCATGACCTCTGATAGGCATCTCTTACAGTGGTTGAGTATGAGAGTAGATTTCTTGATCTACCCCAGTATGTTGGTTACATGTATGATGAGTAGGTGTAGATCCACAGGTTCATCTGAAGCCTGAACCTAGACATTGGAGGTATAGTGTGGATCTATTGTCTATAGAATTTAGCTGAGGCCGTCGAGAAGGCCTATATAGAAGAGGAGACTCATGCAATGACCTAACAGGATAGAGACAACGTCTAGAGCTACAAACAACAGATGCAAGATAGTAGATCGAGGGGGTCAGTACCTATTCCTCGTGGTGGACAGGGTTCAGCACAATCATCTTTTAGACCATAGCAGCAGCAACAACACTCCTTCCCACCTTATAGACCTCCACAAATATTTGATGCACAAAGAGGTCAGAGTATGGGGCCTCCTCTTAGGGGTCCCATTAGGACACAAGGTGCCCAGAGAGCTCACTCAGTAGGAGATCCCTAGTAGATACCTCAGTAGAATGTAGTCAGATAATTAGGATCCACACTACAAACCTCTAGAGTACAGGTCGGACTTGTTACACACGGTAGATAATCAGGAGGTTGTTTTGGTTGTGGTGTTACTGGAAATTTTTTAAAGACTCCCCACAGAACTCAAATAACAAGGGTAAGACAAAGATCTCAGAGCCTACAGTTGGTGATATGGGGTGCATCCATAAGATCTATGTAATGGTCGAGAACTTCCAGGAAGAGCATCAGAGTATATTTATTGAGACTACAGGTAATATTAGTGGTATTCCTACCTCCATTTTGTTTGATTCTGGTCCTTCTGGTTCTTTTATTGCACCATATTTAGTAGAGAAATTCAAGCTGGTGGAAGTTAGGCATGGTCATAATTGGGATGTTGAGATGGTTTATGGAGCTAAGATCTCTGTAGATTCCTTAGTTAAGGAGTGTGTGGTGGATTTGGGACCTTTCACCACTACCTCGGATCTCCGTATCCTTCCTTTGGGATCATATGGAGTCAGCTTAGGAATGGATTGGCTATCTACACATAGGGATAGGATGGATTATTACCACAATATTATATCTTGTGCAGATGATTTGGGAGTTGAGTCGGTGATTTTACGGGTTAGGAGACCCGTTTCTATTCACACCATCTTTGCTATGCGGCTTAAGAAGTGTGTGTGAAAGGGTTATCAGATGTATACTATTATAGTGAGTAACAGATTAGTGGATGGGTCTAGTAGACCATCGCTAGATGATCACCCCATTTTAAGAAAGTTTGTAGATCTATTTCCAAGGGAGCTACCAGGGTTACCACCCCCACATGAGATTGATTATCACATAGATCTGGTTTCTGGAGAAGATCCTATCTCATGAACACCTTATCAGATGACCACATCAGAGATCTATGAGCTCAAGTTGTAGTTGGAGGGCCTCCTGGAGAAAGGCCTTATCCATCCTAGTGTATACCTTTGGGGTGCACTGGTGATCTTTGTAAAGAAGAAGGATGGATCCTTGCAATTGTGTATTGATTACCGCTACTTGAATAAGTTAATGATCAAGAATCGTTATCCCCTTCTACGCATTGATGATTTGTTTGATCTGATGAAGGGAGCCATAGTTTTCCCTAAGATAGACCTTAGGTCAGGCTATCATCAGATGAGGATTTCAGAGGTAGACATTCATAAGACCTCCTTCCATATAAGATATGGCCACTATGAGTTCACAGTGGTGCCTTTTGGTTTGACTAATGCCCCCGTAGTTTTTATGAGTTTGATGAATCAGGTATTTAGGACCTTCTTAGATCGCTTCATGCTCATCTTCCTTGATGGCATTTTGATTTACTCACGTACACATTCAAGGAGCACTAGGGGAACCTTCACAAGGTTCTCTAGTGTCTCTAGGAGCAGGAGATTTACGGGAACTTAGAGAAGTGTGCATTCTTTCAGATGGAGGTGTAGTATTTGGGTCATATCATTTTTGGGGAATGTATTGTTGTCAATCCTTCCAAGATTAGAGCTATTATGGATTGGCCAGCACCCACTATTATGACTAAGGTACATAACCTTATAGGATTAGTAGGTTACTACCAAATATTTTTTCAGGACTTCTCTTGTATTGCACACCCCGTCAATTACCTTCAAAGGAAAGGGAAGAAGTTTATTTGGTCAAACAGGTGCGAGCAAGCCTCCAGTAGACTGACAGAATGTCTCACTACAACACCTATTATTGCAGTGCCGAATCCACAATGTGAGTTTTTCATTTGCAGGGATGCTTTTTTAGTATGGCTTGGAGGTGTGTTGATGTAGGAGGGAAGAGTAGTGGCTTTTGAATCTCTTAAAATCAAATATTATGAGCTTAATTATCCAACTCATTGTCTTGATCTTGTGGTAGTTGTGTATGCTTTGATTCGATGGAGGAACTTTCTTCTCAGTCAGAGATTCACACTCATGACAAATTACTTGAGTCTTCTCCACCTCTTCATGCAACCAAATCTCAATGCTTTTTAGTGGCGTTGAATGGATTTTCTTTGTGAGTATGATATGGAGAGAAAGCATGTGAACGGGAAGGATAATGTGGTGGTAGATGCTCTCAAAAAACGGAGACATGTGGCTATGGCCACCACAGTGAGGATGGATTTACGGAGTAGGATTCTTAAGAAGATTCCTCTTGACAGCTTCTACATTGCAGTTTGAGCAGAGATCGAGTCTTAGAGACCCCTCGAGGGGAATTTTGATGGATTTTCTATACAGACAGATGGTCTCGTCAGACATAGAGGCCATATTTATGTTCCTAGAAAAGGAGGCTTGAGGCAGGACTTTTTTTTGGAGGCACATTGTGCACCCTATTCAGCCCATCCCGGGGTGAAGAAGACGCACGCCACCTTGAGACAGTTGTATCATTGGACAAGACTTTGTAGAGATGTGGCCTAGTTTGTGTCATGATGTTTAGAGTGCCAGAAAGTGAAGGCTGACCATCAGCATCCAGCTTGCCTTCTCTTTCCTCATGCTATACCAGAATCGAAGTGGGACACCATTTCCATGGACTTCATTGTTGGGCTACTGATGTCGAGATGTCACCATGATGTTATCATGGTCACAGTTGATAAATTGAAAAAAATGGCTCAATTTTCTCCAGTGAAGACCACTTATACATCTAGTGCAATGGCACGTGTATATTTGGATGAGATTGTCAGGTTGCATGGGATTTTGTGGAAGATCATTAGTGACCATTATCCTTTGTACACTTCCCATTTTTGGACTACCATGCACCATGCCCTCGGTACGAAGATCAATTTAAGCTCAACATATTACCCTGAGATAGATGGATAGACTGAGCGGGTGAATCAGATTTTAGAGGACATGTTAAGGATGTACATGATGGATCAACATTCTAGATGGGAGGAGAACCTGTACTTGGTGGAGTTTTCCTACAATAATAGTTTTCAGAGTTCTATAGGCATGGATCCTTTTTAGGATTTCTATGGTATAGAGTGTAGGACACCTCTTAGTTGGGACAGGCTCGAGGATAGGGTTTCTCTTTGACCAGCTTTGTTGCAGGACATAGAGCAACAAGTTGTTTTGATCAGACAGAGACTGCAGAAGGCACAAGACAAGAAGAAGAAATATGTAGATTAGCATATGACCGATCATATTATTGATTTGGGTATGAAGGTGTTCCTTTGTGTCAGGCCACTTAAGAGCCCTATCAGTTATGGAAAAGGTTCTAAGTTAGCTCTTAGATTTGTGGGTCCTTTTGAGTTCTTGGAGTGTATCAACGCTTTGACCTACCATCTAGCATTGCAATCTAGCTTGTCTCACATACATGATGTGTTTCATGTTTCAATTCTTATAAGATTTGTTGCACATCCATCTAATGTGTTAAATTGGACATCATTGCAGGTGCAAGATTAGGGCCAAGTGATGGTGGAGCCCATTCGCATCCTAGATCCCAGGACACCGGGCCTTCGAGGTAGAGAGATTGATCAGGTCTAGTTGCAGTGGGACATATATGATGAAATTGTAGCTACATGGGAGGATTCTACCTTGCTACGAGTTCAGTTTCCACATTTGTTCCAGTGACTTCCAAGAGGAAGTCAAGTCTAAGGGGAGGGGGATGTAGTACCCACTTTCCTTTCACACCGTTTTAATACTAATCACGATATTGTTGATTATATTATGGACATGATTTTGGACCTTATTATAGTATGATGTTAGATGTTAGATCATGGATTATTGTTGACTTGATTTAGTTATGATGCATGATGATTATTAAAGATGTTTTGGATATTGATGATGATATACTATTTGACATTGTGTGAACTTGTGATATTTGGATCCCTCCTCTTGAGTAGACCTAGAAATGGATATCATTTGATAATGATATAATTATTGAGTAAATTGCAAATGATATTATTAGATTGGTTTGATGTTGTTGTGATTGATATATCTAGGTGATTTTGGGAATTGTAATTATATTATTTTGGATGTTCTTATATGGCCACGAGGCCAAAGGAGGTATTTTTTTTTTTCAGGTTAAAATATCACAACATACATCGGGGGATTGGAGACCGACCACATTGGAATTCTAGATGAATTCAGTAAGGTCACCATGGCAACTATTATTTGTATGTGCATGTTTGTGTGTTAGGGATTCCCATGGGGGTGATCACCTTTAATTGTGACCAAGGGGTTTTATGTATTTCTTTTATTTTGGTCCCTTTTTTATGTTTGCATGTGTTTATTTTGTGGTGTTGTTACCCCCTTTCATTAGTCATTAAATGGTGTGTAATATTGTGAGTAATCATTTTGTTAACTTAATTAATTAAAATATGTCATATGAAATTAATCAATAGAGTTGTTGGCCTTGAATTAAAGTGTTGTAAGAGATGTGTAAGTGATGTGTAAGTTAAATTTTTCATTGTGAAACACTACATCTTCTTGGAAATTCGAATTATCCTTAGAGGCTGTGTTGGTATCCAGATTTGTTCTCCTTTTCAGTCTAAGCAGCACCATAGATATGTCATGGAGCTAAAAGACAGATTAGACCATGTTGTATGCTGATTGTAGCTGGGGATATGGTTTAGCTGGCACTCAAGTTTGTGGAGAAATGGATAGAACTCCAATAGGAATTGATCTTGTCCTAGCTGTTTTAGGTTGTGCCTTGCAACCAAGGTAAGAGGACCTATTTTGTAACCTTGTAATGGTGAAGGAGATGAAAATTTCCTTCTCTTTACTTGAAATTATATGCTGGAGACCTTGATGAAAACATGATCAACACCCTATATCTGAACTCTCACGAGTTTTCACTTCTCAAAACATGGGTATGTTCTCAAAACAAGGCAAAGGTTACTAGAGACATTGGAAATCCTGATCTGTTATGCATACTTTTGTAAATGGATTTTGATCTTCAGTGGGTATACAAATGCAAATCAGGGATAGTACATGATAGGATCTTTATTTTTTAGATGAATTTTTGGTCGGGGATTAACAAGACAAACTAGGATAGATCAGATCTTTGACAATCTCTACAATACTTGAAAAACTATCAGATGAAATGCCTCAAATAATCAAAATGTTCTTTCAACCAAAAGAGGCACAAATGGAAGCCCAGGTTGCACTCTTCACACAATCTTTGAGAAATCACAACAAAATCCTGAAGTAAATAACTCAATTAAAAACAAAAATCCTTGATCAAACCACGCCTAAGGTGCCCCCAAAGCCTTACAAGCAATCCCTACAGTCAAGGAAGGTAAAGTGATTTTAAATTTTTTTATCTCCTTATCAGATGAAGACTCTTCTGAACATGAGATTACAAATGCCACTAAACTATCAACAAGAAATGGAGATTTTGTGTGATTTGTAGAGACTTTCAATGCAAGATTGCAACAAGAACAATGAAAAGTATTCATAGGAATTTAAAAATTATAACAAACACCATATTGCCCAAAGAAAACACAGATTTAATTCCAAATTTGTTAGATTCAATAGCAGGGGAGAGTTCCCTGAAAAATCTCAGAGCTGTGTTATGGCTATACACTTGTAACCAACTCACATACATGAATTTCCAACTAATGAGACATTAACCTGGTTCTTTCATGGATTTCTATGAAAACGAACTTTCTCTCAGAATTTTTGCTCATGAATCTCAATATCCTCTTTTATAATTTCTCCAAACTGCATTATATACCTCGTCCCACCTTGGAGCCTTCTTTCCCAAGCAAAGAATATGCGAAGGGATAAATTCTGTTACAACAAGTTTTCATGATTCAATGCAAATTACATCAAATAGAAAAGCATACACCTGTTGCGAGGTGTGTCCAAAAATATTAAATCATTACAAATATCTAGATCATTATCCATCCTAGAGGCATGTTTTTCATCATTGAAGCATGCAAACACCCTTTACTCATAATTTTCACCTTTTTACCTTTTCATATTACCTCTGCAACTTTTGATTTTGTCATTTCACGTGTTTTCTCAGGATGGGGAAAAAAATTACTTCAAAAAAATCTCAAATCAAAATATTGAGTCATGAAACCAATTTCAATGATCCTGGAAGGCCAAGACGACACAAAATCACTATAAATTTGATGAATTTTGATGCAAAAATCGTGATTCCAAGCTTCCTAGAGCTCCCATGGCAGTCAAAACAAATGGATGCACAAAAACCATTGATCTTATCCATATTTTAATCCTAGCCCTCCACATGGAAGATGCATACTTAGAAATAAGCTTGAGTTACCCTTTTTATTTTTTTGGATAACGTCGGACACATGGCAAAAAATGATTGGAGAAAATTCGGGCTCATTTTTGACCTTTCCACATTTTTTGGAAAAATGGAAAATTGTGACCTTTTTCTCCACTCCTCTTCCCTTGAAATTTGGAGCTGACATTTTGCACATGGTGGGTCCCATCAGGATCGTGCTTCAATTTTGTGCATTTTGACCTTTTTTGAAAATTGTGAAAATTTTCACTTTTTGCCCTATGGGCCCGCACCACCAATTTCTCCCTTGCCACATGTCTCCTTGTGATTTGCTAGCATCCAGCGACTAATATTTTTATTTTGAAATCCTTTTTGAAAAAGGAAAAAATCCCCTTTTACCTCCGCCAGCCCAACGACCCGCCTCGTCCTCTGCCGCGCATCCATATTTCATTTATCGAGGACCTACGGGCTTAATCTCCATTTTTACTCCCTTTAAGCCAAGGGAAAATTCTCAATTTTATTTCCACGGGCCCACACTGCCAACTTCTCCCCTGCCTCGTGTCCATCTACTATTCCTTGTGGGTCCAAGTTTCCCTTTCTTCCTTTAAACCTCCCTTGCAAATTTTTTAAAGTTCAAAATTTCCACCGTTGGCCCGCGCTCCCTTTTGACCTTTCAGGACACGTGTCCTCTCTTGATTTGTTGTGGAGTTTCATGCCAAAATTTTACTTTAAACTATTCGAAGTTTAAAAACTTCAAAATCACCAAAACCTCCAATGGCCCGTCGATTTGCTCATCCATTTTGATTTTTCAGGACACGTGTCCACTCCTGATTGGCTACGGGGATTTGGACTAATCATTGAATTTAAATTTTTTTCCAAAATAAGGTCTAAAAACATTAAGGAAATCCAACCACCCGCCATCCCGCCTACCAATCAAAACATGCCATGTAGGCAAATTTGGAAAAAACAGGTCCCTGGGCCAGAAAATGCCCCATTTGTCAAAAAAGGTGAAAAATGAAAAGTTACAACATTTCCCTACTTTTCCTTAGCCAATTAGAAGTCGTCACATTTCCAATACCTTATAAGAATGAATTTGATGGGAAAATGACACCCGTCTGACTGTGAAAACGTAAAAAATTCTAGGGACGCGCTAGAATTCAATTTTTTCACCAAGGATGGTAGTTTTTTTCAATTCTGAATCAATTGAAGCATGATTTTACAACATTTTTGACCTTGGGATAGGATTTTTCAATTGCATATAAGTATGATTTGATCAATTTTGATTTTTCCATGATCTGGCAAAGGGAAAAAATGACATAGCCCGCAAAATTGGATAAACGAGGGCATAGAAAAGGGAAAACTTGCATTATTCTTTCAAATTAGGGCAAAACAACAAGTTTGTGAGAATTTTTAAAGCATTTCAACTGAAGGGGAAGAATTTCATACCATCAATTCAAAGGATAAAACTTTTTTGAGCAAATACATATTTGAAAAATTTTAGTGCAACATGGTGCAAGCTCAAAAAATGGCACCAACATCGGCTCTTTCTTGGGGATGGGCACTCCCAGTGAGTGCCACAAGAACAAAACTTAGACCAGGTGTCAAAATATCTATTTGGAAAAGGATTCAAGATCCAAAATCACAAGAAACTAGCTGAGAACCCAATAAAAAAGGCTGTCAAGAACAAGGGCAAACCACACACACCAACAAAACAACAAAAACATAGTAGAAAAAAAAGACTATACAACTGTATAATTTGTGTATACCTCAGATTTGGGGATTAATCCAAGAAATGATTCAAATGTCTGTCGTTAATAGGCAGCTCCAGAAATTTCCCTTCTAAGTCCTTGAGAAGGAAGGTATGTTCACCAATTCTGATATCAATGGCATAAGGGCCCATCCATAATGCATCAAATTTTTCATGCTTCCCCTTGTCTTCATGCCTACTATCCTACAAAAAAACCAGATCTCCAACATTGAAGGCTCTAGGAGTGACCTTCTTGTCAAAAAAATCTCTTCAATTTTTCCCTAAATCTGACATGCCTTTGATGGGATGCTCTTCTCTCCTCATCAACCTCAATAATCTGATTGATCCTTAATTCGTATGGGGAAAAATCTTGATCTTCCAACTATTGGGACAAACTAAAATGAAGATAATTGTAGGTGCAAGGGTAGCAAATCTTGAGTTTAATACACCAATTCAAATGGGCTTTTACCAATAGCTCTTTTAGGAGTTATCCTATGAGCCCAAATTACAAATTTCAATTGTTCACCCCGATTTCTTCTTGTTTTTCTCCAAGGTTCTTCTAATGATCTTCAAAAAATTCTTATTGCTGGACTCAGCTTGTCCATTCCCTTAGGGGTTATAGTTTTAAGAATAAGTTAGATTGATTTCCATATTCATTACACATTGCCATTAAAGGTTTGGCTCTAAAGCACATGGAATTATCAGCTACTAATCTTGATTAGGACTCCAAATATGCATATGATTTGATTCAATAAGAAGTCCATAAGTATTTGGTGTGTTGATTTCTTGATGGGGATTACCTCTACCCACTTTGTAAAATAATAAGTGGCTACAAGGATCCACTTATGGCCAGCAATAGAAGGATCTGAAATCTCACCAATGAAGTCCATCCCCCATTGGTTGAAAGGAGCTTCAATTGATACAGGATGAAAAGGAAGGGAGCATGAATCTTTTAGTCTTCCAGAGAAATGTTAGCAACAATCACATTTTCTAACCAGCTGGGTTGCATCTTTGAACAGAGTAGACCATGAATAACCATCTCTCAAAATCTTATGTGTTATTACCCTTCTAGAAAAGTGTCCTCCACTAAATCCCACATGGAAATCAACAACTATCTTGGGAGCTTCATCTTCAGCTATGCATTTCAAGACCTTCATGGTTCTTCCAAGCCAGCCCAAGGTCTGTGACGATATTTTTTTAGAAGCTAGCTTGAGGCCTCTTTTCTAATTTTTATTTAAGTAACTAGGGTAGCACATGTGTCTGAGGTAGAAGATCACATTCTTGTACCACTCCAAACTTACCAACTTTGCAAGAACATCTACCCTTTCTTCCTCTAACTAATTCACTTCCACATTCTATAAGTTGCTCTCAGCCATGAGCTTGGCATGGCCCAAACCTCTTACCAAATTTTTGGTTTCGATGTCCATATCATACTCCTGTATTTTGTTCACTCGTCTACACCTTTTTCTTGAGACCCTCCATATTTGATAAGATGTCTTTCACCATGGTGTGGGGAACATAAGCAACAACTTTTGAACTCAATATATAATGCCTAAAAACTTTTGTTGCTTTCACCAAGGAAAATGCTTGTTTCTCCATGATTGTATACTTCAGCTCAGCTAGCTTGTAAATCCTTACTAAAGAAGGCAATAGGTCTCTCAGCCCCATTATCATCCTTTTGCAGCAAAACAGAAGTAATGGTATACTCAGAGGCAAAGGAAAAGATTTGGAAATGCCTCTTATAGTTTGGGGATGCTAAAACAAGTGCATGTTTAAGTGCATCCTTAATTCCTTCAAAATCTTAAATGGCAGCCTCCTCCCACCTGATAACTTGGCCAACTCAAAAAAGTTGGAAACAAACCTTCTAATAAAATTAATCTGACCAAAGAAAGATTGGATTCCTTTCTTGGTTCTTGGAATAGGTACTTTGCTAATTGCTTCCACTCTCTCAGGGTCTATCATAACACCATATTTTGACACAACATTTCCCAGTAACTTTTCCTTTTGCACACCAAAATAACACTTCTTTGGAGTAAGATAAATGTCATACTCCCTACATCTGATCAACATCTTCTCCAAGTGTTGCAAATGATCATCTCTCTGCCTTAAAAACACAGTCACATCATCTTTGTAAAATGCAATGAACTCATTGATGTAACCAGCAAAAGCAACATCCATTGCTCGTTGAAAATTTACACCAGCATTCATCAGACCAAAGGGCATCCTAAAAAAACATATCTTCCCCAAGGAGTAGTGAATGTTGTCTTAAGTTTTTCTGATTCTTTGACAACCACTTGATTATATCTGGAGAAACCATCCAATGTAGAAAGCAACTCAGACCCTGTCACAAGCTGCCACATATTTTCCATATTTGGCAAGGGATAGTTGTCCTCCATGGATGCTTTCTTTAGATTTCTAAAATCCACACAAAGTCTAATGTCTCCATTCTTCTTTCTAACTTGCACAAGGTTTGCAACCCAAGATGAATATCTAGTGGGGTGAATAATACCTCCATCTCTCAACTTATTTAACTCCTCTTGCTTTCTCATGGAGAGAAGTGGATTAATTTTCCTTTGCCTATGTCTTAAGGGCTTAGTATTTTCCTCAAGAGGGATCTCATGTTGAAACAAGTATTCTCTATATGTTTTTAGCTCAGAATAGGACCAAGCACGACAGTCTTGATATTTTTTTCAAGAGCTCGGCATAGGATTATTTTTCCTCTTTACTTAAATTGTTGCCCAACCAAATCTTCCTTGGTTTACCATTAGTGCCCAAGTTATTCTCTTCCACATCCCTTGAGGAAGACATGTTTCTATTTATGATGTAATCAGCATTGTTAAAATGTGACTCAAGTACAATAAGACCTCTAGGAATGGTGTTTGTTTTCAATTGGATGATGTCTTTCTCAAACAAACTTTCTCTTCTTTCAGTCATGCATACCATTAGCTCCCAATCAATATTTTGAGTTGCAAACTCACCTTGGTTTTTCAAGAACCTTAGCACTTGAGCATCATCATTAAAAACTTGCCAATGTTCCACATTATCAGGGACACCTGGCCTAGTTAGCACTTCAATGTTGTATTCACAATAAGGTGAAATGGTGCAATTTCCAAATCTAGAACCTAGAATTACCAAATTTTTAGTAGAAACATTGAAACCTCTTTCATGATACACAATGTTAAAGGTATCAAACATTTCAATTAGATCCCAAACATAATGCTTATATTTTTTCATACTCTAATTTTTTCTAGCATACAATTTCGTTATTTTTTTGACAACCAGCTTTAAGTCTCCTTTTACAACAATGCCTTTTATTCCATATTTCCATGCAATTCTTAACCCTAAAAATAATTCCTCATACTCAGCAATGTTCTTAGTGGCATTCAAAATTAAGTTTGAAAGAAAAAGCAAACTCTTCCAAACTAGGAGAGAGTAGAACTATACCAGCACCATTTCCAAATTTGGAGCAGGCTCCATCAAATAGAAAAGTACATGGAGAACCTACCATATCAAGGAAATTTGATATGTCCATCGTATTTTCTTTTCCATCAGCAAAAACAATGAAATTATCAACATCTATAGCAGAAAATAACACTTAATAGGAAGCATTGTTGGGATCTTCAATTAGGTGCAACATCTTCTTCTCACCGTAAAGTTTGACTAGGCTGCCCTCAATGGGAATGTCTGCAAAAGACATATCCATGTGGACACTCCCTCCAACACTTGCATCCCACTTTCTTGACAAGAGCGTACCCCATTTGGCAAGGCAATCAACAATTACAACATCAAGTTTCAAATTCTTACCCGGATAGGCTACAAGTTGTACTACCAAACCCTTCACACAACCAACCACCAGCATTTCTTTTGAATCCATGATAGTACACTTCCCATAGGAAGCTGTTTCTTTGATAGCCAACTCATTCATTACTTCTAGAGGCATGACATTACATGATGCACCGGAATCAAACATGCAATTGTGAAGTAGCCTGTCTTTTATGAGAAAATTTGTAAAGAATGGATCACCATTCAATTGAGAATCAACTAAGGATGTCCCCAAATATACCTTAGATGTCTCCCCAATATCTTCTACTACTGGTGGTGTCTCAAGGTCAACTATGACTTGAGGAGGAGTCTCAACAACATTTACATTTCTGCCTGGAGTGATCTTCTCTTCCTTCAACCCCAAGTACTCAAATGCTGTCTTCTTATGCTCATGAATTCTAAGAAACTCAATGATTGGAACACTCACTTTAATTTGGCTCAATACTTAGGCTATGTCATAGGGGAAACTCTTTGGCAAAACAACATTGGAAGGGAGACAAGAAGATTCATTAGATGACAAAGGATTCTCGGCAGCTTGGGTATGAGAAGGACTACAATTTTTTCTTGGGACAACAGAGATTTTAGCAAGTGCTTCTTTCCCAAGAGATTCTGTTGGAATTCTCTTCAGCAAGGGTGTTTTAGGTGTTGCTTGGGGCCCACCTCCTTTAACAGCTTTTCTTCTAGTGTTATAGTCTTTCTCTTGAGCTACAACAACATTCAACAACAATTGTCTATCTTCCTCCGAAGGGATACCACCATCATAATTCTTAATCATCAAAGCTCTTAAGTATTCAAATTCATTGTTAGGAATTTCAAAATCTTGCACTACATCAACTTCGTGAGCATGACGAGGAAGAGATACTTGTACCCATTTGATGCAATCCCAAAAAGTATCAGCAGTCCTAGCACTTATTACTTCAGTAGATTTTGCTCCTCCTTGTGAGCTTAAAGAACATCCCATCATGTAAATATCATCATCAATACAATCATCATTATTAACTTCACCTTCTTGCTAGTTTGCTTCACATTGAGGATGGTGTAGAAAACACCTATCACATCAATCCATATTAGTAACTTCATCAACAATAGCAACCCTGGTAGTTAGAGGGTAGGGAACCAATCTACTTTCACGTGTTTGGGGTTGTTTATTTCCCCATCCCATAGGTCCTTTACCAAAGTATCTTCCTTATGATATTGCCCAAGTCCTGAGTCAAATCAAGATATCTGTTCTAAGTGTTGAGTTGCTAAGGATTCCTGAGCACAAGAAAAGGGCCTTTGAGTATTTGGGCCTGAAAGAGGAGAAGACTACCCTAGGCAGAAATGTAAACATTGTGGAGACTCCTCCAATCATTGAAGAACTTGAAACACCACCAGCATTGGAAGAACTAGATGAGCCACCTGAGGCTTACCTGGGAACATCCTTGGTGGAGTCTCAATTAAATGTAGATCCATTCTTCACCACTCTGATCATTAAGGACATTTTGCTACACAACTGTATGTTTGATTCTAAGGCATCATCCATGGATATCAAAGTAACATCAGCATATGGAAAGCACACTGCCATGGATTCCAGAGAAATGCCAGTGGTGGGATGTGTGAAAGGTTTGGTGGGGTAACTTGCAGCTTACCCAGGAAAGAACTTGAAACTTGATGTTGTCATTGTTGATTTCCCAGTCATGTGGGGTATGTTGTTGTCTAGAAAATGGGATGCAATTGTTTGTGGGAGTGTTCAAATGGATATGTCCTATGCCACCATCCTAATTGAGGGAAGCCTTGTCAGGTTTTATAGAGAAATGAAAATGTTGCACCTCATTGAAGACCCCAACAATGCATCTTATGAAGTGTTGTGCACAAGTGTTGATGTTGATAACTTCATTGGATTTGCTGATGGGGAAGAGCACAAAATTGAAGAGTTCAAGTGTCTTGAACAGGTAGGCTCTCCTTGGACTTTATTTTTATATGGAGCTTGTTCCAAGTTTGGAAATGGTGTTGGTGTTGTTCTTGTTGGTATCCAAATTTGTTCTCCTTTTCAGTCTGAGCAGCACCATAGATATGTCATGGATCTTAAAGATAGATTAGACCATGTTGTATGTTGTTGGTAGCTGAGGATATGGTTTAGCTGACACTCAAGTTTATGCAGAAATGAATAGCACTCCAATAAGACTTGATCTTGTCCTAGCTGTTTTAGGTTGTGCCTTGTAACCAAGTTAAGAGGACCTATTTTGTAACCTTATAATGGAAAAAGAGATGAAGATGTCCTTCTATTTTCTTGAAATTATATGATGGAGACCTTGATGAAAACATGATCAACACCCTATATTTGAACTCTCATGAGTTGTCACTTCTCAAAATGGATGGCAAAGGTTACTAGAGACATTGGAAATCCTGATCTGTTATGCATACTTTTGTAAATGGATTTTGATCTTCAGTAGGTATACAAATGCAAATCAGGGATAGTACATGATAAGATATTTATTGTTTAGATGAATTTTGGTGGGGGATTGACAAGACTAACTTGGATAGATAAGATCTTTGACAATCTCTACAATACCTAAACAACTATCAGATGAAATGCCTCAAATAATCAGAATGTTCTTTCAACCAGAAGAGGCACAAATGGAAGCCCCATGTTGAACTCTTCACACAATCTTTGAGAACTCGCCACAAAATGCTGAAGTAAATAACTCAATTAAACATAAAAATCCTTGATCAAACCATGCCTAAGGTGCCCCTAAAGGCTTACAAGCAATATCTACATTCAAGGAAGGTAAAGTGATTTTAAATTTTTTTATCTCCTTATCAAATGAAGGCTCTTCTAAACATGAGATTAAAAAATTCCACTAAACTATAATAAGAAATGGAGATTCTATGTGATTTCTAAAGAATTTAAATGTAAGATTGCAACAAGAACAATGAAAACTATTCACTGGCATTTACAAATGATAACAAACACGATATTGCCCAAAGAAAACACATATTTAATTCAAAACTTGTTAGGATCAACAACATGGGAGATTTACATTAACAATCTTAGAGCTGTGTGATGGCTATACACTTGTAAACAACTCACATACATGAATTTCCAACACATGAGACATTAACATGGTTCTTTGGTGGATTTCTCAGAAAATGAGCTTTCTCTCAGAATTTTTGCTCATGAATCTCAATCTCCTCTTTTATAATTTCTCCAAAATGCATTATATACCTCATGCCACATTAGAGCCTTCTTTCCCAAGAAAAGAATATGCCAAGGGATCAATTATGTTACAACAATTCTTCATGATTCAATGAAAATGACATCAAACAGAAAAGCATTCGCCTATTACCAGGTGTGACAAAAAATATTAAATCATTACAAATATCTGGATCATTATCCATCTTGGAGGAATGTTTTTCATCATTGAGGCATGCAAACACCCTTTACTCATAATTTTCACCTTTTTACCTTTTCATATTACCTTTGCAACTTTTGATTTTGTCATTTCATGTGTTTCCTCAGGATGGGGCAAAAAATTACTTCAAAAAAATCTCAAATCAAAATATTGAGTCATGAAACCAATTTCAATGATCCTGGAAGGCCAAGACGACACAAAATCACTATAAATTTGATGAATTTTGATTCAAAAATTGTGATTCCAAGCTTCCTGGAGCTCCCATGGCGGTCAAAACAAATGGATACACAACAACCATCGATCTTATCCATCTTTTAATCCTAGCCCTCCATGTGGAAGATCTGGACATAGAAATAAGCTTCAGTTACCCTTTTAATTTTTTTGGATAAGGCCGAACACGTGGCAAAAAATGATTGGAGACAAATTCAGGCTAATTTTTAAGTTTTCCACATTTTTTGGCAAAATGGAAAATTTTGACCCTTTTCTCTGCCCCTCTGCCCTTGAAATTTTGAGCTGACACATGGCACATGGTGGGTCCCATTGGGATCACACTTCAATTCTATGAATTTTGACCTTTTTTGGAAATTGGGAAAATTTTCACTTTTTGCCCCGAAGACCCGCACCTCCAATGTCTCCCTTGCAACGTGTCTCCTTATGAATCGCTAGCAGGCCAGAACCTAAAATTTTTATTTTGAAATCTTTTGTGAAAAATGGAAAAAATACCCTTTTACCTCTGCCAACCCACCGACCCACCTTGTCCTCTGCCACACGTCCATCTTTCATTTGTCGAGGACCCGCAGGCTTAATCTCCATTTTTACTCCATTTAAGCCAAGGGAAAATTCTCAACTTTGTCTCCACGGGCGCGTACTTCCAACTTCTCCCCTGCCACGTGTCCATCTCCTATTCGCTATGGGTCAGAGTCTCCCTTTCTTCCTACAAACCTCCCTTATAAAATTTTGCAAATTCTAAATTTCCATTGGTGGCCCGCGCTCCCTTTTGACCTTTCATGAAACGTGTCCTCTCATGATTTGTTACAGAGTTTTGGACCAAAATTTGACTTTAAAGCATTTGAAGTTTAAAAACTTCAAAATCACCAAAACCTCCACTGGCCCTCCGGCCCGCTCCTCCATTTTGATTTTTCAGGACACGTGTCCACTCCCGATTAGCTGCGGGGATTTGGACCAATCTTTGACTTATACATTTGTTGCAAAATAAGGTCTAAAAACCTTAAGTAAACCTGACTACCTGCCATCCCAGCTACCAATCAGAACATGCCAAGTATGCAAATTTTGAAAAAATGGGTCCCCGGGCCCGAAAATGCCCCATTTGTCAAAAAAGTAGAAAAATGAAAAGTTACCACATTTCCCTGCTTTTCCTCAACCAATTAGAAGCAACCACATTTCCAATACCTTCTGAGGATGAATTTGACGGGAAAATGACGCCCTTCTTGACTGTCAAAACGTAAAACATTCTAGGGATGCCCTAGAATTAAATTTTTTTCACCAAGGATGGCAGATTTTTTCGATTATGAATCAACTGAAGCATAATTTTACAACATTTTCGACCTTGGGATAGGATTTTCAATTTCATACAAGTATGATTTGATAAATTTTAATTTTTCCATGATCTGGCAAACGGAAAAAATTACATAGCCCACAAAATTGGAAAAACTAAGGCACATAAAAGGGCAAACTTGCATTATTCTTTCAAATTAGGGCAAAACAACAAGTTTGTGAGAATTTCTATATCATTTCAACTAGAGGGGAAGAATTTCAAACCATCAATTCAAAGTATAAAACATTTTTGAGTAAATACGGATTTGAAAATTTTAGGGCAACATGGTGCAAGGTCAAAAATGGCACCAACAAGATGATTTTGGAGGCTTGTGGGACAAGTTAAACTTGTCCCATACCTCTTAAATTTAATTACCAACCATACCTATGGTTAGAGAGTTAAGATTAGACTTTTTTAATGCTTTTGAGAAGGTTAATTTTAGGTTTTAATTACACTTATCTTACATGATTAAATTTTAGTCCTTTGGGGTGTGGGTTGGATTTTAGTGTGTAAGTAAATTGTCATATTATTCACCCACCTATTTATTATGCATTGGAGAATGAATTTGAATTTTAGGTTGGGGTTGAAGATGTGTGATATGAAATCCTACATGGATATGCCTCATCCTCTTCTCTTCCCTCTTCTATTAAATTCAAATTCCTTGCCTTGTTTTGTGGTTGCTTCATTTTTGGAGCCATTATTCTTGGGCAAATTTCTTGTTGTTTTGGAAAGATTGGTGCATGATTGTGCTTGGCTATTTTGGATTGCCTGCATTGGGATAAATATTTTTTTTTGGAACTCAAAACAACTCCATCATGGAGATGTAAGATATTGGCTCTTGAAATGCTTCCCTTTTTGTTTATGAAAATGTTATTATGTTAATGTTTTGGCATGTTTGTGGGCTGTTGGGTAGATGCACTAGGAATGGTGTAGGAGAAGACTATGGGGTTATCTTGTGGGAGGTAAAAGTGTGTTTTAGGGAGGTATAAGGGTGGAGGGAGTTGGAATTTGGCTTCCACCTTACGAAGAAATAGTTTGCATTTCTTTACTCATTATGGGGTGACATAAGAGGTTAGGGAGGCATAAGGAAATGTATGGAATAAGGGGTTATTGGTGGAGGCATAAGGGCATGTCAGGGATTTGAAATGATATACATATATATATTCAGGTGGTTTTTCTTTAGTTGGTGACCCACTACCCATTTTTACCACAATCCTTTGGGAGGCATAAGCAACATCCCCCATAGTTTCTTGCTCCTTTCGCTTGCTGGATGAAGCCTTAGTATTGTTTGTCATGTTTTAATGTAGTTGTAAAACTACGTTATGTTTTGGACTGTGTTTTATTGTGAAAATGTTGATTGTGTGTTTGTGGAAGAATGTTTTTTCCATTAGTTGGATCACATATTTTATTTCATTGTGGTTAGGGCTTGGGTTCCAATGAAGAAGGATGGATTCTCCTCTTCATTGGATGTCTTGGTTAGGTGGAGAGCATTTCATTTCGCCTACTCTGGTTGTGATAAAATTGGAAAAATGAGTAATCTGCATGTTGCTATTCTGGAGCTGAGATAAAGATAATTTGACTGTCCCTTGTCAAATGAAATCTTATTGTAGCCCCTTTCCCACTTGAAGTGGATGATTTGTGTATTCATTATAATGGAAAGATAATTTGTATTGAAAATGAAAGTGGAGATTTGAAATGTAAAAGAGTTATACTCTGTATTCTCTTTTGGAAAGAATGTGAAAGAATGATACGTGTTTTGTATGTTGTATTTTGAAATCAAATGGAAAGGATGTTGGAGGTTGTAAGAGTTTCATTTGAATTAATGGAAGTATTTTCCTTGTTCATATGATATTATTTCCATTGGAAATCCGTGTTTAACATGCACTATGAAATCCATATTTGGAAAGTGGAAAAGTGAAACACGTGAGAAGAAAATGTATTATTATGCCCTGTATTTAATATATGTTTTTGGAAATAATAAAAGAAGGAAGTTGTAAATTTGTTCTTTGGAATAGATAAATGATTGCATAACCTTCCTCAAATTGTATCATTTTGTTGAATTTAATCATCTAGATGTGATCCTTGTAATCTCTTTTTTAAGGAAGAAATGTGTATAAAGGAAGTGTAATACTCTATCTTTTGAAATATGTGAAAAATGGAAATCAGAGATGTATCTTAGTTTTGAACGGTTGGATTGAAGAAACTAAATAAATTAGATTAGGATTGGAACACATTATAATACTTGGAAGAAGAAAATGGAAAATAGACTGATTTTTTAAGTTTGATCTCTGTCTTGCATTTCAAATTGATAATTATTTAATCCCAAATGCACAGACCAAATCTGCAATAAAGAAATAAAAAATGAAAGATTAATTTGGGGAAAACAAGATCTAATCAAATTCATCTAGACATTAACTGTAATGCCCACTTCCCTATGACACTTAGTTGATTATCATTTTGAGTTATGCAGACTTTAGATATGGACATGGCGTATATTTATGTTGATTAGCATGATGTTTTGTGACTAGATACATTTGGATTATGGTTGGATTTTGTTTTCAGTATGATCTACACTGACTCATGGACAGACTATTGGATACTGATATTATTTTTATATGGATGTATTGCATGTGTTCTAACATTGGATTTATTCGCCATGTTGAATAGAATGTAGTTGTTGAATTTACATTACTATGATTTTGGATAATGATGAAATGCATAATTAAGTTGTGAATTAGACCTAGAAATAATGATTGCTTGAATTACGTATAGATGTTAATAAATTTCATGCATATGATTATTTTGGATATTTTGACATGGCCGCAAGGCCGAAGAGGGTATTTTGCATTTTGCAGGAAACACAACATGATCACAACCATGAGGGGGATTGGGGACCAAACACAACAGAATGTCGGGTGGTTACAACATTGGTCGTCAAGGCAACTCGTAAATTGCATTGTGTTAACTTTGTTCTTGTATGTGTTGAGAAAATTTCCATGAGGGGGAAATTTTCCTATGTGACCAAGGGGGGTAAGAATTTTATTACTTGTTTCACTTGATTTAGTAGGTGATTTCTTTTGTGAAGTCTTTTTGTTAAATTACTTTTGTTAAGTGTGTTTAGATTAATGTAATATCTTGTTTTAGTTTGTAAGCTTTGGGGGAAGTCAAGTGGGTGTAATAAATTTGATTGTTGGCTCCTTGAGCCTTGTGTGTCCTCTTGTATTGAATGCTTGGTTTTGAGTGTTGACCACTCCATACTCTTGGAATCTCGAATTTGAGATTTAGGGCAATTTTAGGGGACTTGTGGGACAAGTTAAACTTGTCCCACACTTCCCAAAACCCCTTACCAACCATATCTATAGGTTGGGAATCCAAAAAGGGGGCTATTTATTGTTTTGGGAAGGGAGATATGACTTTGGAGTGCATTTTCCTCATTTTGCATTTAATTGTGCCTTAAGGCACATGGGAAAGGGTTGGAATGTGGAAGAGAGTTGTCATTCAACCCAACCACCCATTTATGGTGTTTTGGGATTTGAGTTGACCTTGGGAGATGGTTTGAGGATGTGTGATGTGGCATCCTACATGGAGCCACATCACCCTCACCCTTACCTTTGATCTATTTATTGAAACTTCCTCTCTTGTTGAGGGGGTTGGAGCTTTGTTTTTGTGTGGTTGAAGAGTTCTCCTTTGTTATTTTTGAGAAAGAAGAATTGGGAGAAAGAGATAAAGAGAGTTTTTGGACTTGCATGCTTGGATTGATTTGGGAAGGAGCTTGGACAAGTTTCTTGGTTTAGGATTCTCCAATGGAGAGGTAGGGAACCCTCTCCTTTGTTTTTGCTTTCATATTATTATTGCTTCTATGCTAAAATTGTGAAAAAAAAAGTGCATGTTTACCTTGGTGTAATTGTGAAAAATGGTTTGAATGCTTATTGTGTAGTATAGGAGAGGTCTATGGGAATACTCATGAGGGAGGCAAAAGAGTAGATTAGGATATTGTGGAGGGAGTTTGAGAGGGATGCCCATCTTGGGTAGGAATGTTTACATTCTACCTTGTCTTTGAGGGAGCCATAAGAGGAGGGAGGCATAAGAGTATGGGAGGAAAAAGGGGTACTTGAGGGAGGCATAAGAGTCATAGGGGCTTGTGTTTTATTGTGGAGGGTTTTGGATGGGCATCTCATCTCATTTGGGAGGCATAAGGAAAACATTCCCATAGTTCCTTCTCTTGTTGGCTTGGATGCAAGCCTTGTTGTGTAATGTTGATGTTATTGTGTGTCTCTTTGTTCTTCTATTTTAGCTTGAATGTTGTGAAGAACTTGTATTGTGGAAGCATGTATTGTTGCCTTGAGTTGGAGACCACCCTTTCATTGTGTTGTGTTTGGGGCTCGGGGGTCAATGGAGGAGATTGCTTCTCTTCTCCATTGAGATTTGGTTGGGAGGAGAGTGTTGCCTCTCCCCCTATCTTGGTTGTGATTTGAATACTTGGAACATGGAGCATGGATGAAGAACACTTTGGATCACAAGAACCTTGTTGTTGATAATGTTAAATTATCATGTAATTTCCCACCTTGAGTGGAGAAAGAAATGTAATATTGTCTTGTTTTCTCTAGTTCCATTATTGTAAATTTGTTCCACATGAATTAGGGTATGTTGTAATAAGATTTGAAGGAAATTTGTATTGAGATGTTAATTTCCTTACTTTAAAATTTATTGGAAATGTTGTTAAATCCATTTGTGGAATGCGGAAAGAAAATTACAAAAGAATATACACACTAGATTCCATTTTGTTAAGAGAAAAAAAAAAAGGTATTGATAAGTGATACTATTAGTGAATATCTTCTTCTTGTAATATGAATGGAGAGAGTTAAGTTTTATTGAACCTTCCATTGTGCCAATAGAGTAGACCTACTATGTTTATCCTCTTTTGAGTATCCGTTGTGAAATTATTGACAAATTGTAGAAGAAATGAAATCAACATGCTTAAACTTCTATGCAATGTCTATTAAAGTTGGCTGGGAATAAATGTGAATGCAAATACTCTAAACTTATCAAGTTCGATACCCAACACCCCCTTAATGTCTAGCAAAAGTACTAATAGGTTTAAATATCATTCTTATCTAAGTAATACTAAAACTAATGAATTTATCAATGATAAAATTATAAAAATATTAAGGTACCATTAATTATTATCTTGCTATATAAATATATCTCAGCATACTGTCTCTAACACTCGTGTTAAGGAAAAAAAATGCGTGTTTATAAAAATGTACTTCAAACTCGCACCATGTACGAGCATTTACCAATTCACATGTATGGTAGTAGACTATAATTCAGTGGCGGAAATTTTATTTATTTGAAATAGCATACTATTCTGAATTTATTTTACTGTTGTACATATATGGTATGTAGCTTATGGTGGGATTCACATATATACGTAAGTGATTGCAAAGATAACATTTAAGCCATTAGTCTGAGTCACGAATTACTTATAGGATATGGAGCAGGACATTTTCTATAACCTGATGGCTATGGGGACTCGCCTTACAAGAACAGACTGAAAGGATTGCAAAAATAAAATCACTCGGTCACCAATTCCAATAGTTACCCAAAAAAAAAAAAAAAAACAAATCCATGTTAGTGGTTGCCCTGGTTTATGAGAAACGGCAGTAACCATAATATTCAGTGTTATTCCGCCATACTTCTTTTAAACAGCGTATTATTCTATTGCTGCATTACAATGGTGTAGGTATATTGTATCCTGTAGATATATATGTAGACACTACTACATGAATGGTCAACCTGTTGTATAGATTTGTGTTTAGGAAGAAAAAAAAAAGGGAAAGAAAACTTGTTGAGGTGGTTGCCTGGCCGACCTGTTGTGGCAGGCCATGAGTGAAACCACCCCCTTATCACCTGTCACTCGCGCCGAGGCTCCTCCCCTTCCATGTTATACCTCCTCGGGCGCATGGGATAGCAAAGTAACCAATAGACCTTGTGGCCCTTGCACTGTCCTCCAATCAACTTTGATAAAGATGCCACGAAGGAGAAATCCCGAGCTTTGAGAATGAATTCAATACTGAATAGATAATAACATAGTTGGGCAGCTTGCTTCCCTGCCCTCTCCTTGCTGCACCCAATAAAAGTGGAGGTGCTTGCCTGTCCACGCGCCCAAGATCTGCGCCCAGAACTTCTTCTGCTCGCCTCCTCATGCACCGAAGGTCATTTAGCTCCTCTTTCCTGTACCCACGCGCCCAGGCACAAAAGAAAAGAAGAAAACAGACCTCCCGAGTCATAGCTCCCTCACCATTACAGTCGACTTGATTGTCCACGCGCACAGGGACTAAAAAGAGAGAAAACTGACTTTTCCACGCGGCCAGGGAGGCAAAACGGCGTACCCATGTGCTAAATGATGCGTCCAATGTTGTAGGCGGCCGGTAGAATGTGGGAGGTGAATTTTCAATATCAAATTGACTAAATGTAGATGCGCCGTGTGGAAGAAGATCTTCTTGGCCGCCAAATTTGAAATGGGCCACCCACCGCCCAACCTTATTCATTTATAACTAAGTTGAAAAGTTTCCCCAAACGTCTCTTGTTTGCATGTACAAAGGAAATTTCAATTTTGGTTTAGCACTTTATATAATCCATAGTAGGTAGTTAAACTTCTTATACGCATTATAGATAGGTATGGTAGTATGTACATCTAAGTATATTAACAACATACAATGCAAAAAAAAAAAAAAAAACAGATCGGTATCAAGTACGTCCCAAAATGGGCGATCCCTATATAAAGATGTATATATATATATATATATATATATATATACGTATGTAAATATAAATATATATATATATAGATATATATCTACAATTATATATAATGTAATGTATTAACTTCGGAATAACGTAATATAGTTGAATGACAAAGTAAGTATATATATATATATATATATATATACGTATACCTCAATGTATTAAATTTTTGAAATAATGTAATATGACTGAATAATAAAGTCAGGATAGCAATCGAAGTGGTTATTGTAACCAATTCAAAATAAACTATATCATCCTCTGGGGTTACCTTTCAGGTATTTTGTCAACACGATTTTTCCAGACACTAAACGATCTAACTCGCATGACGACCCTGCATATCTCTGTGGGACGTCGAATGAGATGAATCCAAATGTCTACCTTCAAAGCACCTTCGTGACCGAGGTTGTTTTCCACCCCGTTTCTAAGCTCGCCCGATGTAATTCTCATCGAGCCAGGTGGAAGCAACTCGTAGGTAAATAATTCGCCATACCAAAAAAAAAAAAAAGTTTGTCACATTTTCGGGTCACTTTTTGTTGCGGCGTCGTCTTTGTCGATGTCTTGAGTGTGGCGTCGGCTATTTTGCAGCGTTACATTAACACTTATGTAATTTCTTAGAAAACTTTATAAAATCAGGCTCAACCCATTTACAGTCGTTTTACTATCAAGAAATGTAAATGTCCAAATTACAATCAATCAGACAAATTGAATCTTGAAATATTTCTTAAATCCACCTAAAAAAAATTATCCATGTCTATTTAACATGCTGAGAGAGGGACAAGAACAAATCAAACATATTTAATGAGTTTGTTTTTACAAGTTTTCACTGTAAAATTTTACAGAATGTTTTCACGAAACTCACCCCATATAATGTATAAAAATAAAAAATTAATGATCCCCGAGTAAAGAGGACGTTGATATCTTTCTAGAAAGTCATTGTTTTCCCAAAACTGAGCTCTCTATCAAAAATTCTGGCCTTCTACAGTTTTTCTTCACTTGGCGTCAAAAATAATATTTGGGCAAAATTTCCTTACAGGGCCTGTGGGCCCGAATTTTTCCCTTAGAGCTTAGGAAAATTTTGGGAAAAGTTTTCCAATTTTTTCCCTGCCACCCTACTACACCACAACTAATCAGATACTGCCACATGGCACAATGAGGTGTCAACGGAGGGGTGGATCTCTTTTTAGCTTAGTGCTCCCAGAATTTTTTGGGAAAATTTTCAAATTTTTCCGTGCCACTTTGTCAGGCCGTAACCAATCAGGTGATGCCACATGGCGTCACTAGGCATCAGTAGTGGAGTGGGTCCCTTTTTTTCCTTTTAAATTTAAGAAAATTTTGGGAAAATTTTCCAATTTTTCCCTGTTGGGCCGCAGCCAATCAAGAGCCACTACGTAGCATCGCGAGGTGCCGACGGAGGCACGGGTGAATGCTATCCTCTTAGCCCTTCAGGGAATTAAACTAATTTTCTCCTTGCTACCCCGCCTTCCCTGCATTATCTTAGGAGATGCCTTGTGTCCCTTGCGGACTTGCGGGAGTGTAGGCACATAGTTGGATTTTCTCCCTGAGCGGGAAGATTTTTCAAAATGTCTCCCGCCGCCACCCTCTCCCTGTGCTGACTCTGGAGGCACCACGTTTCCCTTGTGGACTTGTGGACCCATAGGTGTGTGGGTGAAAATTTTTGTTTCTTTCCCCCGTATGTGAACGTTTTGAAAGTATCCCCGCGGCCACTGTCCCGCCCTTGGGGAAATTTTTCACCCCTAGGCCCGTAGGCCCGCTCTTGGGGAATATTTTCACCCCAAGGACCACCAGCTCATAACTCAAAAAATATGAGGAGTTGGGAATACTTATTTATATCACTGGAAAGGTGAGGAAATTTCCTATCCAATTGGGATTGATTTAGGAATTTTTGAATGCGTTAATTTTGAGAAATATTAGTTGAACCTTTAAGCCTGTTAGAGAGTGAGTATGAAGAGAATTACCCTCTGAACCTTATTGAACCTTCGAACCCTAAATTTTGGACCTTATGAACTCTAATAAGTGTTAACAAAATAAAATTATGTTCCAGTGGATTAGAATTGTTCTAGAACCTGTTACTTGACAATTGTTGTCTTCTAACCCATTGTAGTTCTTTTAATAATAAAAAAATTATTTCATAATTTTCCTTAACTAATCCTAGGTTGTTCTTGGTCTCAGTGGATTATTTTAGCAGGTGTTAAAATTTAACTCTCCAACCATAGGTAAGGTTGGTATAAAAATTTAAGAGGAATGGGACAGTTTAACTTGTCACACCAGTCCTTTCAAATTAGCCTCCAATGAATTGGTGAATTTCAAACAGAAGTGGAGTGTTGCATAAGTCCAAAATCAACATAGCATCTCTCACACATCACTTACAAATTTCTTACAAAACTTTAATTTTAGTCCAAGAACTATAATAATTATTTTCTTATAACCCAATTTGATTAATTAATTTTTAACAACATGATTACTTAATAAATAGATACAAACATCAATAAAAATGAACCAAATAAACAAATAAACATAACCCTTGGTCAAATTTAAAGGTAATATCCCCCATGGGAATCCCTAACAACAATCAAACCCACACACAAGCAATACAAGTTTTCATGGTGACCTTGTTGAATTCATCTAGAATTACAATGTGGTCGGTCTCCAATCCCCCGATGTTTGTTGTGATATTTTAACCTACAAAAAAAATACCTCCTTCGGCCTCATGGCCATATCAGAACATCCAAATCAATATAAATATAATTTAAAATTAATGATACCCGTAGTAAAGAGGACGTTGATATCTTTCTAGAAAGTCATTGTTTTCCCAAAACTGAGCTCTCTATCAAAAATTCTGGCCTTCTACAGTTTTTCTTCCCCTTACTTGGCGTCAAAAATAATATTTGGGCAAAATTTCCTTACAGGGCCTATGGGCCCGAATTTTTCCCTTAGAGCTTAGGAAAATTTTGGGAAAAGTTTTCCAATTTTTTCCCTGCCACCCTACTACACCACAACTAATCAGATACTGCCACATGGCACAATGAGGTGTCAACGGAGGGGTGGATCTCTTTTTAGCTTAGTGCTCCTAGAAATTTTTGGGAAAATTTTCAAATTTTTCCGTGCCACTTTGTCAGGCCATAACCAATCAGGTGATGCCACATGGCATCACTAGGCATCAGTAGTGGAGTGGGTCCCTTTTTTTCCTTTTAAATTTAAGAAAAATTTTGGGAAAATTTTCCAATTTTTCCCTGTTGGGCCGTAGCCAATCAAGAGCCACTACGTAGCATCGCGATGGTGCCGACGGAGGCACGGGTGAATGCTATCCTCTTAGCCCTTCAGGGAATTAAACTAATTTTCTCCTTGCTGCCCTGCCTTCCCCTGCATTGGCTTAGGAGATGCCTTGTGTCCCTTGCGGACTTGCGGGAGTGTAGGCACATAGTTGGATTTTCTCCCCGAGCGGGAAGATTTTTCAAAAATGTCTACCGCCGCCACCCTCTCCCTGTGCTGACTCTGGAGGCACCACGTTTCCCTTGTGGACTTGTGGACCCATATGTGTGTGGGTAAAAATTTTGTTTCTTTCCCCCGTGTGTGAAATTTTTTTGAAAGTATCCCCGCGGCCCACTGTCCCGCCCTTGGGGAAATTTTTCACCCCTAGGCCCGTAGGCCCGCTCTTGGGGAATATTTTCACCCCAAGGACCACCGGCTCATAACTCAAAAAATATGAGGAGTTGGGAATACTTATTTATATCACTGGAAATGTGAGGAAATTTCCTATCCAATGGGATTGATTTAGGAATTTTTTGAATGCGTTAATTTTGAGAAATATTAAGTTGAACCTTTAAGCCTGTTAGAGAGTGAGTATGAAGAGGAATTACCCTCTGAACCTTATTGAACCTTCTAACCCTAAATTTTGGACCTTATAAACTCTAATAAGTTGTTAACAAAATAAAATTATGTTCCAGTGGATTAGAATTGTTCTAGAACCTATTAGTGACAATTGTTGTCTTCTAACCCATTTGTAGATTCTTTTAATAATAAAAAAATTATTTCATAATTTTCCTTAACTAATCCTAGGTTGTTCTTGGGTCTCAAGTGGATTATTTTAGCAGGTGTTAAAATTTAACTCTCCAACCATAGGTAAGGTTGGTATAAAAAATTTAAGAGGAATGGGACAAGTTTAACTTGTCCCACAAGTCTTCAAAATTAGCCTCCAATGAAAATTGTGAATTTCAAAGAAGATGGAGTGTTTCATAATCCAAAATCAACATACGCATCTCTCACACATCACTTACAAATTTCTTACAAAACTTTAATTTTAGTCCAAGAACTATAATAATTATTTTCTTATAACCCAATTTGATTAATTAATTTTTAACAACATGATTACTTAATAAATAGATACAAACATCAATAAAAATGAACCAAATAAACAAATAAACATAACCCTTGGTCAAATTTAAAGGTAATATCCCCCATGGGAATCCCTAACAACAATCAAACCCACACACAAGCAATACAAGTTTTCATGGTGACCTTGTTGAATTCATCTAGAATTACAATGTGGTCGGTCTCCAATCCCCCGATGTTTGTTGTGATATTTTAACCTACAAAAAAAATACCTCCTTCGGCCTCATGGCCATATCAGAACATCCAAATCAATATAAATATAATTTAAAAATTATATATATATATATATTATATATATATATATATATAATAATTTCAACAACATCCATACAATCAACGATATCACTTACGATTTCATCAAAAAACTATATCATCATCAGTTTTAATTCAATTTTCTTGGTCTACTCAATTTATCCAAATATCACATGTCCTAGCAACATCCATAAATATATATAACCATGTCCAACAGCATGTCAACATCTATATAAAATGTCTTTAACAATCATCATACATCATATATAAATCAAAGTCAACAATAATCCATAATCTGACATCTAACACCGTACCTAAATCAAAACTAGAATAATGTCCATAATGTAGTCAGCAGTATCATAATCAATATCAAAAGTTTCGAAGGGAAATGGGCACTACATACCCTTCCACTTAGACTCGAATTCCTCCTGGAATTCATTGGAAAGAGAGATAGGAACAAATGCAAAAAAAAAGAATCACTCCATTGTAAGATTGCTTACTTAAAAAAAGTGTGGTCCACATAACCCAAGTTTTGTCCAATGTAATTCAGAAAGAAGAAGGGATATTGTAAGGGATGAGTTCTAAAATTTCTACACGCAAGGCTACAAACATTTAAATCTAGAGAGTAGCTTTACGCTATCAACTAAGATACAACACATAACAATATAACATGAAGAGTTCAAAAGATTCTTAAAAGTAATCACCAAGTAGAGGAATAATAAGGAGAATTCCAAGAGTTAGAGAAAGACCACATAGTTTTCCCCATGGAACACAACATACTACAATAACAAAAGTTAAGGTTTCCACTAAGGTTAAGTTATGTTTTCCAAGGCTTTTTATTTAGACAAGGCTAGAAGAATCAACCATGGCCAAAAATTTGTACGAGAGACATGTCTACTCAAGGTCCCACAATTTGAGGATCACACAGGATGAGGTTAATCAATAGAGACACCTAAATAAAAAAAACATTTAAAATCAAGGAACTATTCAAGGGAAGCACTTCTATAACTCGAGAGGGTATAATTAACTTTTCATGGTAATACAAGTGAAGTCAAGACCACAAGTTTTTCATAAACCCAAACTTACATACTAAAAAAAATATCAAAGTCACAACACTAACAAAATTAGATACGTCAAATATTTAGTAAACAACTCCACTAACAGCTGACATAACAATGCAAGAAGCACCATACACTATAACACAATGGGATTTATTTATCTTCTTTCCTGATCAAGCTTAGAATAACCATAAAGAGAGCACAAGAAACACCAAGGAGCACTCAAGATAGCTAGGGAGAAAAACAAGTAACAAGGGGTCCAACTACAATCCAAGGGCATTGTGAAAAAAGTGAATAACATCATCTTGCAATTTTCATCCTAATGGAAAAGGGGAAATAATAACAAGGTGACCTAAGAAAATATGAAGAAATAATACTTCCCAAAGTTATTTTATATCCTTAACATATGTTCCCTTAAAAATTACAGTAACTTAGGTCTCCAAGGCCAAGACAACACGTAAGGAGGTTGCTTCTTAAACAAGAGATAAGTCTCAATCAAAAAATACCACAACTCATACTCGTCGAGATATAGGATGATAAGGGTATGATAACCCAAAAATTCCACAAAGAAAGGCACATACATCTATGAACAAGAAGGTACTAAGAAACTAGAACACATTACTATCCACCAAGTGTTTCATAATTATAGTAGGCATCAGAACTACAGGTTCAACTATACATTGCACTTAGTACACATAAATATTACTTATTTTATAACTCAACTAATTAAGTTAAAAGTGGTAGTTTGTTTTTCTAAGAACATTCCTTTACGAGTTTTTTTAATTAAACTTCCTCCTATTATGACATCACAAGTTTGTGTTATAAGGACCACTAAGGGGGCATGATATCTCACCATTCTGTAAAGGCAGAAAAGAGAATAAGTATTTATTTTTCTCCTAGGTGAGGTAGATGGAAAAAAAATTCCCTTTGATTTCTTCTACATGTTTTTTTAATTTCTTCTATTAATCTACCAAGGTTAAAGCAAGGACCATTTTCTCTTGCTATGTCCAGTTTATTTGTTAAGCTTCCAGGCCAAAACTCCTCAATTATAGTTTTATGATGTTTCGATAATTCAACTTGTCAATTAAAAATTTAATGAGAAGGAAGGGTAAACATATCACACTATTAGTTTTATGGGAGAGAGAGGTAAATCAACACATCAAATTTTTTAATTCTAAGGAAACAACGGACTTAACATAGAAAACACATTATTAATTTTGTAAGAACTAGGAAACAATCAAACAACATGGATCACAACAATATTTAAAGATTTTTCAACTAATCACAAGTATCATAAAACATTCCTAGTGGGTTCTAAAATTCTCAAAAGACGTTACAAGGAAATCCCATTAAGGGAACATAATTACTTTTACTGATCTACTAGGGTTTAACAATGTTTATTGTTTTGGTGAAAACATTTTCCTCACATGGTAAGACAAGGAAAGTTTTAAAATCTACACCCATTTTACCACATGATACCACTAACCAAGAAATTGAAATGACAAGGAAATATTTCAATTATAAGAACACCACATACTTACTATAAAGCATCAAATGTAAGCATACAACCAACTATCTATTCAACATGGATTTATGATCAAGAGTTATAGTTTTGCAAGAAGAATCGCATTATAAAATACCACCGAGATTAAATTATCAAGGTCTACTTATACTAACATCACCAGTGGCATGGTCTAAAAGACTCAAATCATCCATAACTGTCTCCACGTAACCCCAAGATTGATAGATCAATGTGAGAAAAACAAACACACTTAATTAAACACACTGCCCAAATGGGCTTAAATCTAAACATAATTACGAAGATGCATACAATCCACAAGTCAATAATTTTTAAAATGAAACATGGAAATCATGATAAAAATTAGCATGCCATTGATGAAAGGTCCCATCAAAAATAATATTTCCACTAATATCCACAACCAGCCAAAAGTAATCCGATCCTAACATAATTCATCAACCCACAATTAAACACCTATACTCCGACGAGGTTCAAGCTCTTACCAGATTGTAAGAGAATCACCACCACCACTAATAGACTACCAACTAGAATGCACATCACAATGATCTCTCTATCTAGCAAGGTCAAGAAACAAAAATTCACTCTAAGAACCTAGACACACTCAAGGTTCTGTGCATCTAAAACCAAGGCATAACTTTAAGCACCTAAGAAGTAATTCAAGACACCAAGGGTGTACCCCCATATGACGAATTGTAACAATACAAAAAACATAGAACTAACTCATCATCATGTAAGAAGGAATCCACGTAACATTTAGCTAAGCATCCAACAACATAATAAGCTCCAAGTCACCAATCAAAACAAAATCCAAGAAATGTCGACAATCAAGGAAAGTGGGTAAGTAGCTACATTGCAAAGTCTAAAAATTCTCAAAAAAAATATAAATAAATAAAAGAGCCTCAGAGATTCTTAATCTAATCATAAAATAAGATGTTGGTCCTTGATAAAATGACACAAGTTTATGAATGTAAAATACAAAACGTTAACACCACATTCACTCCACAGCCCTTCATGGCTGCCAATAGGGGTACTCTACCTCAAGGTTAGTTCCAAGGACACATATGTAGGATTGGGTCATAAACAACACCCAAACTTAATGTCCATTCTGTCATATGGGTAACAAAATGAAATACTCACAACCAAACCATCTTTCCTGATCACTGAATGACTGAAGCTCTAAAAAACTTCTAATTAACTCTTCTTGACCCCTGAACACAACCACTATTGTCCAACAAAAAGAATCACACCATACAATTTATCATTCTAAAAACTCTAATAAGGAAGGGTCACAAAAGGGCTTAACGCATCATACAATTAAATCAAGATTTAGGACTTGTAAAACAACACATTTCCAAAGGGGAAGAAAGTTTCCACTACACTAGAAGTTCACAAAAATCAATTTAATTTGACATTCCTAGTTACCCGGGTTTAAACAAAACACTGAAAAGAAAGTACAACAATTCAAACAACTTATTATTTTATTATTATTTTAAATCTGGTAGTTTAAATGAACAAAGTAATGTAATATTTCTTCATACGTATTTTTTTTAATTTTTAAACAAGGATTTTTCTAGATTAAAAAGTGTGCTAGGTTTACAGTTCATGTCTCAAGTTTTCTAGTTTTCCCAAGGGTCCAAGCTTTGAACCCATGACTTTGATACCAAGTGTAACGCCCGTTAAAGTCTCCCACTTGAGACCCAAGAACAACCTAAGTTTAGTTAGAAAAATTATGGAATAATATTTTTTTTAAAGTGTTAACAACCAAAGTCTCAAGGAAAATTACATTCAAGTAATAACTTTTCACATTATAACAATTACTAATTCCACATAATAAAGCAATAAGTGTAATAAATCCACTCCTATCTCAAATCTCATTAGGGGTTAATTTAATCACTGATTACATTGACATTTTAGCTAAATATTCCCTCATTAAAATTTTAGGGTTAAGGGACCAAAAAAATTAAATACCCGAGGTATTTAATTCCACGAAATCCAAGACAAGAGCAAGGTTTAGTTACAGGGGGGAAAGCATACATATTTAAAATTATCAAAGTAAATTCTTACTTACCCACTCCCAGAACTCAGTTAAGGATTCAATTTTATTTTTCCCATGATTAACACAATCAAATATTTTTGAAAACATTCCCATTACATAGGGAATTTTCTCACCTTTCTGGTGATATAAATAAGTCCTCCTAACTCGTCATATTTCTGAAGTTATGGGCCGATGGGCCTTGGGGTGAAAATTTTCCCAAGAGCGGGCCTACGGTCTTCAGGAGGAAATTTTTCCCCAACTCAGGCCTATGGACTTCGGAGAGAAATTTTGCTCGAAATATTTTTGCTTGACAGGCCTGGGGGGGAAAACATAGCACTTCGCCCCTTTAGGAACAAAGTGTCAATAATGCTCGCACACCCACGAGTCCGCGGCAGAACTTCACACCCACAGAAGGAAAGTTTTCTCGAGTCTCCTAAGGGACACGTGTCCAAATTTAAACTAGGGCGGGAAGGCAGGTTGCCAGAGACCAAGAATATTTTTTTAATTTAAACTTAACAGGGGAAAATGGATCGAGTTTACCCACTCCTCGACCGACGCTAAGAAATGCCATGTGTCACCCAACCATTGCCTTTGGTGTTGCGGTGTGGCAGAGAACTTAGGAAAATTTTTACTTTTGAATCAGAAAGACATAAGGGTTAAAATAACTCTAGTCGTACACTGATGCCTAAGGAAGCCACGTGGCAGTCCCTCATTAGCTTCGGGGTGGCAGGCTGACGAGGAGAATTAGGCAATTTTCCCAACAGTTTTAAAAGGTTAAGTTTGAGAACGTGGGCCTGCGTGCTCGCGGAAGTGCTATTCCAAGGCAAGGGCGGGGATGCAGGCCTACGAAAAAAAGTAGGATTTTTTTTCAAAATTAAAAACAGGTTAAATTAGTGGTTGCGGGCCCACACACCACCATATATGTTTCCAAAAGCGAACAGTGGGATGACGGGGCCGTGGGGAAAATTTCCCCAATTTTCCTTTTCTGAACTTAGATTAATTTTGACAAAAAAGATTGTTTTGGGCTAGCGGAGCAGCAGGAAACTTCATGTCTATTGCGTTTTTAAGGTGAAAATTGTAAAAGGAAGGTTTTCACCTGTGGGTCCGCCAGGGAATATTTTAATAATTAAATTTGACAGTTAGAATATTTTTAAAGCCAAATGAAGTAAAAACTTCAGAAGGCCATAAATTATGATAGCGAACTTGGTTTTTGGCAAACGGGGAATTTATGGAAAGCTCTCAACATCCTCTTTGCACAAAATCCTTAAAATTTTGATTTGGATAAAGTTTTAAGGGTCAATTTTGAGAAGACATTTTGTTGTCACTCAAAAGTGAATTGGTCATTTTAACTTATGAATTTTGTTCAAATTTTTCATTCTTTCTCCTTCAACATGTCAAACAAACATGGAGGTCTACATTTGGAAGAATGTGGGCCAGTAAAGAAAGATCAATTTGTTCGATTGATTTACATTTCAAAACTTACCAATGTTTACACATCATAATACCTACAATTTCACCTTTACTCGATTTTGGAAGGATCTTTAAAAATTTCTTCAGTTTTTTAGTTTAGTTTGGGGATCATTATGATCTCATTAAGTTCAATTGAATATTTCATTTGTCTCTTATAGATTTGCAGGTTGTTTTGGAAATTTGATAAAAAGGAATTGCAAAGTATATAATGAAGTTTGTACACTTCAAGAACAAAAATTAAACTATCTCTTTTTCCATGCAATAAAAACATTGAATTTATTCCATGTTAGTTTTAAATTAGTTTCTTTCCTTTAATCAAATGATAGAGACAAGAATGTAAATTCTATATTTTTAAAAAATTAAACATTACAAATGAGACAAAGTAGTGCAATAACTCTTCATATGTGCTTCCTTTTAACTTTTACAAATAGAGATTTCGTACTATATATTAAACACAAATTTCCAATGGAAAATAATATCATATGAACAAGGCAAAACACTTCTATTAATTCAAAGGAATATCATACAACTTATTTCCCATTTATTTTTGAAATACAACATACCAAATGCATATCTTTCTTTTCTGTTCACAGAACTGAATACAAAATATATTCATCCATAATCAATTTCAAATTTCATATCTAAAACATAGTCTTTCCAACAAAATAATATACAAGATCATCTACTTCAAGGTGGGAAAAGTTACAAAATAAGTTTCACAAGGGACTGTCAGAACTCTGTCTGCTTCCTCAATTACAATATATAGAATACAATTTCTTCCACATTTATTAAAAAACAAAAAAAAGAGTATATCTCTTTCACATTTCAAATAGCAACTTTCATAGCCAATAAAAAACATCTTTCCATCACAAATAATTTACAAGGTCATCCACTTCAAGTGGGAAAGGGTTACAATAAGAATAATCTCAAAAAGGACTGTCAAACCTATCTTTTTTTTCTGCTCTAGAACAGCAACATGAATATCCTTCATTTTCTTTATTTCAATTTGATCACAATAGAACAGGGGGAAAGACAACACTCTCCACCCTACTAAGACATCCAATGATAAGGGGAATTCACCCTCTTCATTGGCCCCTGAGCCCCAACCATAATTCGATAAGAAATGTGTTTCAACTCATGGAAACAATAGGATTCCACAACACACATGCAAATTTCATATTTAAAATACAGTCCAAAGAAAAAATACAGTTTACAACCACAAAATGAAGACAACAAACAACACTCAGGCTTCATCATGCAAGCCAAAGGAGCAAGAAAATATGGGGGATGCTACTTATGCCTGCCAAGGGGAAATGGGTATCACCACCTAAGAACAAACCACCAAAAAAAAAATATCATTTCAAATCCCTGACATGCCCTTATACCTCCCCCAATTACCCCTTATTCCTCACATTTCCTTATGCCTCCCCAACCTCTTATGACACCCCATAACAAGTAAATAAATGCAAGATATTCCTTTGTAAGGTGGAACCCAAATCCTAAGTCCCTCCACACTTATACCTCCCCAAAACACTTATGCCTCCCACAAAAATAACCCATAGTCTTCTCCTACACCATCCGTAGGAAACAACCCAAACACATGCCAAAACATTCACAACAATAAACATTTGTACAAATAAATGAAGCGAATTTCAAAAGATAATTTCTTATCTCTCCATAATGGAGTTTGTTCCAAGTTCCATACAACAAGCTCTCCCATACAAAACAACCCAAGATCAACGAAACACAAGCATGTAAAAATTCTGCAAACTTTCTCCAAAAGCAAGAGCTCAAAACAAAGAAAGAATTCACCCCAAATGAAGTATGCAAAAGTTAAGAAACCCCAAAAACAAGCTAAGGAATTCAAATATATAGAAGAGGGAAGAGAAGAGGATGATGTGGATCCATGTAGGATTCCACATCACACATCCTCAACCCCAACACAAAAGTCAACTTCATTCTCCAATGCATAATCAATAGGTGGGTGAATAATATAACAATATTACTTACACACTCTCATCAAACCCACACCCCAAAGGACTAAAATTTAATCATGTAATAAAAGTGCAATAAAAACATTCAACATGACTTATAAAAATGCATAAAGAAGGTCTAAATTTAACTTTCCAACCATAGGTAAAGATGGTATACAAATTTAAGAGGCACGAGACAAGTTTAAATTTTCCCACAAGTCTCGAAAATCAGCCTCCAAGGATAATTGTGAATTTAAAAGAAGGTGGAGTGTTTCGTACTCCAAAATCAACTTACACATCTCTTACACATCACTTACACATTTCTTACAACACTTTAATTTTAGGCCAACAACTCTAATAATTACTTTCTTATAACCCAAGTTGATTAATTAATTTTTAACAATGTGATTACTCACATTAATTTACCACAATTAATAAATAATGAAAGGGGTAAACACATTACTTAATAAACACATAGAAACATCAATAAAAAGGAACCAAATAAATAAATACATATAACCCTTGGTCACATTTAAAGGTGATCCCCCCTATGGGAATCCTTAACAAAAATCAAACCCACACAAAAATAATACAAGTTGCATGGTGACCTTCTTGAATTCATCTAGAATTCCAATGTGGTTGGTCTCCAATCCCTTGATGTTTGTTGTGATATTTTAACCTACAAAACACAATACCTCCTTCAACCTCATGGCCATATCAGAACATCCAAATGTATATAAATATAAGTTCAAAATCATCAATATATATATATATATATATATATATATATATATATATGAATCACAACAACATCTAGACAGTCAACGATATCACTTACGATTTCATCAAATACTATATCATCATCAATTTTAATTCAATTTTCTCGATCTACTCAATATATCCAAATATCACATGTCCTAACAACATCCATAAATATATATAACCATGTCCAACAGCATGTCAACATCTATATAAAATGTCTCTAGCAATCATCATGCATCATATATGAATTAGGGTCAACAATAATCCATAATCTGACATATAACACCATACTAAATCAAAACTATAATAATGTCCATAATATAATCAGCAATATCATAGCCAATATCAAAAGTGTCGAAGGGAAATGGGCACTATAACAACAGTCAACCCTAGTATAATATTCATGTATAATTTGTCTTCATGTGTGATCCTTTTAAGCGTAGAAGAATTTGAATCCGCAGAATGAACTTAAACCTTGTATTCGATGAAACCTCCTAGTTTAGGTAAATAATACCCCTAGTTTGAGTTTAGTGTCATAATATGTATGTTTAGCATCATTTTCATGAACCCATCCTTTAGTAACGACATACTCCAAATTTATCTAGAGTATGTGGTTTCCTTCTAGTTTGGTAACCATGCATGGGGTAAGGGGAATGTCTTCTCTTCAGGTCTGACACCGTGTTGAGTGGTGAAGATGACCTTGGGAATCACCTTAAGAGTCCTTGTTCGAATTAACAACTATGCGGTGTAACCTCACCATTTATTGTGTAAGTAGAGCTATTACTCCCTTACTGTCCTAGTGGAGTACCAAGTCTTACAAAGTAGATCTAGAATTTTGCTTGTTATCGAATGAATTCCTTATAGGTGGAAATTGTACATAACCCTTAGAAAATGCTATTGTATTAAAATAAATTTACTTAAGAGAAGTGTTGAAACAAATAAAGGGGGGTTTCTTTACCCCATGTGTCCAATTTCCCTTTTCTACCCAAGTGAGTGGCCCAAAACCAAACATAGGTAGTTTTGCTATGATATTCCTATGATTGATCTCATGGTGTGACTAAATTACACAAGTGGATGTCTTGGGTGCAGCATGCGTAACACTACAGTGTATAATAAAAAGGAATTGAGTTGTCTCATGCTAGGTTACTCTCCTTGTAGCAGTGAATCCATTAGTGAAAAGTGCGTGTTATTTTGTTTACAAATGTGATAAAACGACACTAATAATGAGACCATAGTGCAATGTAAGAGTAAATAATTTAAGAGTAAAATGAGATTTGAGGTTAGGAATAATGTCACTCTTGGAATCCTTATAAATCAATTATACATTTCCTTATGTTAAAAAGAATATGAATTTCCTTGGTTAGAGCAAACTTTGAGAAAACAAAGATATACTTCTTCAAGATTGTACACTAGTACTTTCGTAACTCTTCATGTTATAAAGTTACGCCAAAAATATACCTAAGAAAAAATTTCAATGAAATGAGGAACAAAATTATATGTGATAATGGTTTAGGAACAAATTATCATGTGAAAACCTTATGGTTGATTTAAGATTTGACTGTTTGTTAAGAATGGATAAAAATTGTTCTTGGTGAGACTAGGCATTCGAGCCAATATAGAGTCCACTAAAAATAAAATAAAATAAAATTATGTCCTGTAAATGCTTAGTTGAATCAAAATAAATTTGGAACTAAAACAACCATAGTACGAGAACAATTGCGCTTCTAATGTAAGTAAGTTTACAGGAAAGGGAAATTTTAACCTTCACCTTCTGGGAATAGTATTATTTTTTTCCCTTGATAACTTATGGTTGGTCCCCTTTCGTAATGAGAGTAAAATTAAATGTCAACTAAACATGTTTTAAGAAACAAACCTCTAGCATAAGAACGAGAGAATTAGGAACTTTGTATGCAATTTGAAATATGGAAAATAAGAATTTAAGTTATGAAGATTTTCATAAGGGATAAAGAGTAAACTTAAATGGTCTAACTGTAAGTTGAATGTTGAATGAACTTATGAATGTGTAGGTGCAAAAATAAGAGAAAATTATACTTACATAATAACTTAAGTGGAAGATTAATCGTAATGAAGATGTAATCATGGTAATGATATGTTGTGGGGTTTCCAATCCTTGAGTCCATTTTCTTGTGGTTGGGTTACTGCTAGCATTCGTTCATTGGGGAAAGTGTGGCATGGACATGTCTATGGTGTTGTTAATTATGTGTCGATGTGATTTGATGACTTATGTAAGTGGCATATGCGTTGTTGAGTTTTCAATACTTACAGCCCTTGTGGCATTGTGTAGTGAGCAATGTAAGTTAAAAAAATTTTATCTTGGTATTTTTACTATTCTATTTGTGTGTGTAAAAATGTGGGCGTGAAAAAGGCAATGCTTACTTGTTTATATTGAGTTATGTAGTTTACTTATCTATGAAAGGTTGAGCCTGATGGATAAAAACACACAACAAAGAATATGAAATATAAAGTAATTTTAGAGAACATGTCAGTGTAATAGCATACAAGTCAGCTAGGAATGGATAAAAAATCTCCGCCAAATTCCATGACTTTATTTATGGATTAAAAAACACACAATATGAAGTTTACAACTTTTCGATGGATTTTTGTAATGGATTTAATGTATTTTACTTTCAATTATTGAGGACATGTCAATTTTTAAATATAGAAAAACTAGAAAAGAGACCTCAAAATTTGTTAAACATGAATGAAAAATTTGTGTTTATCTTAGCAATTGTACATTATCAAAAAAAAATAGTTTCAAAGAGTAAATTTCAAAATTTGAGCATCTACACTATCCAACTTATGAAGGATACATGGATAGTGGTTGCAAAGGAGAAAAGACAATGAAAAACGAGTAATTTATGACTTTGCGGTCTCAATTAAATGGCTAACTTAGGTAGTTATGTGGAGAAAGTAGTGTTGACTTATGACAGATGGATAATTTCTCCAAATGAAAATTGAGTGTTTTAGATCATTTTGCGAACATGAGGGATGCTAGTGGTGGTCATACTTGGGATACCCAATTTTTTGGATGGTTATACAAGGCTTACTTTTATGTTTCTATGTAAATCGTATTGCCTTTTCTTGCTGATAAATCAATCTTCTTTGATCCCGATCTTTCTTTGTAGCATGTTGGTTTCTCTTTTTCGATCTTTGAGTGTTGTGTACAAGGTTTGAGGGTGGCTTTCAAATCCTCATTTTTACCTAATCATGTATGTATGTATGTATGTGTGCATGTATGTGTATATATATATTCATGTATATGTATATGTATGTATGCTTATATGTATGTATGTATATGTATATGTACATATATGTGTATGTATATGTATATACACATACACGTATGCACGCACGCACGCACCACACACACATGCATGTATACATACACACATACATATACGCATATTAAGAAACATAAATTATTAAGTATTATTTATATACTTCAAAATATATTCCGATGTGGAATAATGGTAGAGGTTGGTAAAAAGTCCAAAGTTGTGGATTGGATTGTACTTGAGGTAATCTCCGCAGTAACAAAAAACTATAACATACCAGAACTTATAAATCATTATATATTTTAATATTTTTCATAATTTGGAAAGATGATAGACAATATCAAGGACAAAGCCATAAATTATGTTGTAATTGACCTAATTCTGACACTAATAAAAATTATAAGAGAAAGATAACTTATTATGCATTACATACTCCATGAACTTTGTTAGTGGGATGATGAATCATGAGCAAAAATCCCACAAAGTTTGGGTTGTAAATGAACCAATTCTAACATTTATAGAATTTATAATAAAGACTACAAAACTATTGTTATTGGCAACATTAATTAAACACATAGAATTAAAAATCTTACAAAAAAATGAGTTGTAATAGATATAATCTTGATATTAATATTCTAAAGTGAAACATAACTTATCAAGTATTACCTATTCCTAGAATTGAAACCATTTGAACAAAAATATGATAAAATTAAGTTGTAGTCGAACTAATCTTAACATTAATAAAAATTATAAGTACTAAAAAAAACATATTAAACATCGTACATTCTAAAAACTGTGTCATTAAAAAAATCTCAAGCACATGAAAATTTATAAAAAAAAATTAATCTCATGGAAAGGATGGTAGATAAAAATAAGCATTGAGATGCGTTATAATTCAATTACTGCATTCATTATTCACAATTATTTTAAAAACATAATTTACTACGTCCTACATATACCCAAAACTTTGAAAAAGGTGAGAATGCTCAAGAGCGAATTTGGTTGTATTTGAAATAATTGCTACGTTAATAAAATTATAAAATAAACATACGCAATGAACTCGGTCCCCTTGCCTTATGATTATAAAGTACCATTATGACTAATGGAGCTCGCAAATCTTGGGAATCTTATTTGAAAAGCTCATTTCGTAAGATTTTCTGTGGTCAAAATGTTAATTCGTGAATTAGGGTGATTATTAAAAACGTGATATGAACATAGATGCCCTGCCTAGGTTAGTTCCCGACTTATTCTTCATCGTATCCTAATTTTCCTCGCATGCGTTTCCTTTTCCGTAGCACACTTTTGTTGTTTCTGTGTATTAGCGACGTCACTAGCGTTATCATGGTACTAAATACCAGACAAGTGACCACCAAACCATGACGCTTCTGGAAGCCACTGCCAGTTTTGACCGAATCCAATATCCACACGGCATAAATTAGTGAGCGAATTTCTCTGCAACGGCTATTTTCATGACGCGTCCCATGTGGGTGGGACACGGGACGCGCAAATTGCGACATAATACTGGAGCAAACGTGACGCCACTGCACACGCACATTTGAACCCTAGAATTAAGTTTCCTGGATAGTGACTATAATTGTCTATATACTTCGAGAACGGAGGAATTAAAAAAAGTTGCAGTTCTGGTCTACACGCCAACTGACATTGACATGTACAGCGAACTATATCGACCGTAGATCTTTGGATTACAAATATATCGGAAGTTTCGAATGACTAACGGCGTTATGGCAGAAAGATAATGTAACCTTTGATGATAAATTGGTCTTCCGATTTTTATTATTCTCTATTACGATTTGCTGCGTAGTGATCAGATAACGCTGGAAATGTCAAGTGTTAATGCAGAGCGAATTTCTTCTTCCATTAAAGCCTCGGATAGGAGCTTGATCAGCTATGTTTCAGAGACCGGTCGTATGGGTGTGGAGGGAAAAGCATGCAGAAAGCGATCGAGGGCTTCGAAGAGGACACCCACCACTGTACTTAATACGGACACCTCGAATTTTAAGGCAATGGTGCAGCACTTCACAGGCGCGCCAATATCTAATCCAAACACATTCGCTTCTTCTAAGCCTGGTATGGGAGGATATCATAATGATTTTTTTCCGCCCAATAAATTCATGGCTGCCGAGAACAGTATATATGCCCCTGCTTTCAACGTTGCTAAATCATCATCCCTGGCTTATGATTTTCCCCCTCAATCTGATATGACAACCTCTTTCATGAATTTTTTAAACGAGCGCACAGAACGGCAGCAGAATTTTGTCACAGATGTGAACAGCTCAAACACGTGGGATGAAATGTTGAGGATCGAGTATCCAGCTTCTACCCATATTCAATAGGGAATGGATAATTTTCAAAACACTTAAGGCACAAATTATTTTCCTTACGCATGTCAATCTTGTAAATCTGTAGGCTTGTGAGAGCGTTTGACGTCAATTCTTTGATCTACCAAGAGCACATTCGCACATGTCCATTTCTCTAAATCGGGCATCGAATACTGAATAGGATGACAAGTAATAGTAGTTTGTTTTACTTTGTAAACACGTTTCTATTAAATTGAAATATATATTCTATTTACCTTTCTTATTATCGATCTTAAGGAAATTTTCTCCCTCCTTTTCGAGAATCGCAACCGGCCATTTCCATATTTATACTTTAACATATATCATATGTTGACGATTGGTACATGGAGCGCAGGGACTGGGTGTATAAATTGGGAATTCGATTCGTCACTGCTCCTGCTACATGATCTATCAGGTATCTAACTAATTCGGTTTTTTTTAGAAATATTTTATATCAGAGTTTAGAAATTGCTAGTAGTGTATTTACTTTTACTGAACTTTCATCATATTGTTACTCTAAATCGGTGGTTCACCAACAATTGAGATCTTAATTTATTTTACCTTTTTCATTAATGTTTTGTATCATTTGATACATTGTGAAAAACGATATATTGGATGTCCCGAATCTGAAATTGTAAGAAACCACCTCTTAATGAGAAGACATATGAGGACAATAGATGAAGCTATTAGTATAAAATAGTAATGGCAAAAACAGATAATTACTCATTTTTAATCATTTAAGAATGTGTTTTATATTTAGATCTCTTTACTAAAGTAAAATTTAAGTTTTTGTGGCATTCCTATACCCTTATTCCCCGTCAAATAGATTAGTCTATTTTGAAAGAACCGCTTTTGCTAATATAATCTTTAATATTATTATTTTTTTAATGTTTTTTCAGATTTAATATTTTGTAGACTTTCGATTTTTTGGTTTCAGGATGTTTTATCTATTAAATACGTTAGAAGAATTGAAATGCTCACCAAACAATAAATCTGTGATTATTTTTTGGCTGTCAATTTTTAGTAGTTGGTTAACAATTTAATTTATTCACATCTTTCAGAGACCAGTTTAAAATGTCTCATTCGAATAGTTTTGTGAAAGATCATCACATGACTATAAACAATTAATGTCACTTTATTCCTTACTAAGATTTAATCAAGAACTATTAGCAAATTCTTCCAAGCCCGGGTAAATAAAAACCTAAACGGAAGCCATGATCTAAACTTGCAAAATCTACAAAGACTTATTCTCCTAAACTTTAGTCCTTGAAAATCGAAAGAGTTGCAACAAGAAGGTATGTTATCCAGGAACGAACTTAAGCATACACATTATCTTGAGTCTAAATGTTTTGTAAGAATGGAAACCTTCCAACACTGGTAAAGGGAAATATTTGTATGCATGGGCCTTCTCTTTGTTGAAAGAAAAGTGTATTTTTTTAAACTCTGGTGCTACTTATTATCTATTTGTTGAGTTCAATTTCTCTTCACATATCATGAGGGGTAATTCCTATTAGGTTGATATTTTGGGAACTGTTATTATTTACATGCTAAATGGATGCATACATGATGTCCTTTATATTACCAAATTTTATTGAATTTTTTTTTTTGTATATTTATCAAATTTACAAAAAAAGTGTTGAATTAGCATCACATAGTGTTGTATATGAAGTTCAATCATAGTGTTTTTCCCACAGCACCTTACATTAGATCCCTACTATGTTTCTAGAGGGATTTTTAAATTTATTTTTGCTCCAACTGAAATATGTATACAAAATATACTAACTATAACACCATTAGTTTTGTGAAATGGACTATACCCTATTTTTTACAAAAAATTATTATTATTGAAATAATAATAATAATAATTTATTCAAAATTTTAAATTTGATTAAAAAAATTTGATGATATTTTAATAATATATGTGAAAAATTTATATATTAAACATTGTCATTTTTATTTCTTAAGATTTAGTAGATATTAATAATTAAATTATGTTAAATAACTTTTCAATTATTAAAATATTTAATAATAATTCTAATAATCTATGCAGCTTATTCCATATATTTATTTGTAATACTATTTTTCAATAAAGTTATGGTTTCTATAATTATTAATTAAAAAATCATATACATTACCACGCTAGTTAAAAGATACTTAGAAAGAGAAGACACAAAGTGAATCTAAAATGTAGGCAAGCGACAAAGTATTGTGATTTTTTTGAATTTTCTCTTTGTTTTGTCAATAGATGATGTCAACTACTGTAATAACCATAGATTACAATTGTATCCCTTGATGTTATTCTATTCCTTATGTTATTTTACGATGTTAATCTACTACTAGAGTTTGTGGAGGTAAAATTATGGTTAGTCTTTTAAAACCATTTGATTTGTGTTGTATGTGCAAAGCTGCAATCTAATTTTTCTCACGTGGGTTTCATTAAATAGATATTTCTCCATAAAAGTAAGGTATTTGCACAATGATTTCAAACTTGGATTGAATTTTCTTGACTCTTCTAGTTTTTTGGGCAACATAAATTACTTTCCATAAAAAATATTCCTCAAATTTGTTGCCCTAATTGGTCGGAATATGTAGCCAGCATATCTAGTAGTTTTATATGCAACCATAAATAGCATTTCTCAGAGAGTCATGCACCAAAATTAGCAGGAACTTGAAAAGGTCATAAATTGTGCTTCGAGTGTCCGTTTGAGTCCGTTTGTTTTTTGAAACCACGTGTTTCGATGAAACAAACATACCGATCAACCCGCCCTATTAGTTGGAGCACATTTTGGTACATTTTTGGGCCCAAGATCCGCCATCTTGAGACCAAAATTAGGATTTAAGTTGTAGTTCAGTTTTTTCCTATTTTAGGTCATTAGTTAATTTTAGTCTCTTAGTTGCATTATGAGTTATAAAGTTAGTAATTCCTCTAATTTAGAGATGTATAAGATGCCTAGCAATTTTTGTACCTATATGAATAAGCATGTGAACTTGCTAAGAATAATAGGTTCTAGTAAATTGCTAAAAATAGTAATTTCTGCCACCTATAGTATATTTAGTCAAAGTTATTTAGATTTTACTTGGAAACTTGAGTTGGGAGTTGTTTTCCTATTTAGAAAACATTGTAATTCATGATTCGATAATGAAGAAGGAGATCTATTTTCTTTTGGAGTTCATAATATTTACAGTATATTGAGTTTGTTTAGAATTTTTCTACATTATTTGGTATCCAAGTTGGTTCGAATCCTAAAAAAATATAGGAAGAGGAACAGGAAGAGTAGGTGGTATTGCCCAGATGAATAGAAATATGAAAGGTCTACAGAGGCAAGTTATTACGCTTGCTTCAATGATAACCCAAAGAGGAAATCAAGGTGGAGATGACACAAATGAAGATGAAGTTTGTGAAGAGGAGGAAACACAAGTGCCACCATTAGATTTCGTAGAAAATTTTCTTAGAGCATTAGAAGGAAAGAATGATGGGATAAGAGTTGATGTTTCAAAGTATGGAGGTAGTCTACAACCAGAGGAGGTGATAGACTAGTTGACTAGCATAGGGAAATTTTTTGAGTGGAAGGGCATGTCAGAAGAAAATAAGGTAAAATTTGCATGTACCAACAGAAAGAGTGGTCAAGAAGAATTAGGACATGGAGTAAGATGGAGAAGAAGCTAAAAGATAAATTTCTCCGTGTTGATTATGCACAAACCCTTTACAAGAGGTTTTAAAATCATATACAGAACTTACAAATCGTGTAAAAATACAAAAATGAGTTCTACAAGTTGTCCATTCATGTAGAGCATGAAGAAATTGAGGAACAAGTCATTGCAAGGTATGAAATGGATGAAACTTTTCTATTCAAGCTGAGATAAGTATGCACATGATTAGGATCATGGAGGATGCCCTTCAATTAGCCTTAAAGGCGGAGGAAAAAAATTCATCAAAGTTTTAGGAGATCAGCTAGAATGGATAGGGGACCTCATCTTCCTTTCATGGATGAGATGGTTTCAGCCAAGGTAGGAGGAAATCACCTTGTGGAGTGGAAAAAAAAGAAGATACGAGACAAGATTCCTTGAATCAACAAAGGGGCAGATGATTTTGTAGGGGTAGAGGATGTACTGGTGATAGAGGATGGTTGGCTCCATGAAGACCAGTTATTTTTTACATATGTGGTGAAGAGGGGAATCAGGATTTTGAATGCCCACATTATTATAAACATGACAAGAGGAAAGTGGATGCTCCAAGAGTAAGTCTTGTTGAAGCTGAATAAGTAGAAAATAATCAAGACCTAGAAATTCCACCAGATGTTGGAGAAAATTTGATGATCAAAAGGACAATGATTTCTCCGAGAAAGTATATCAAGGGTGATACATGGTTGTGTAAAAATATTTCAGAACAAGATTTACTTCAAGAGGAAAGGTATGTAATGTTATTATTGATGGTGGTAGTTGTGAGAACATGGTTTCAAATGAGATGGTTGAGAAATTGGGTTTTCATTGTGATAAGAATCCTAACACTTACCATAATGCATGGTTCAAAAAGGGTAATGAATTTACTATAAATAAAACATGTTTATTAAGTTTTTATATTGGGAATAGTTACAAGGATGATATTTTTTGTGATGTTATTCCTACAGATGCATGTCATATGCTACTAGGAAGAATGTGGCAATTTTATAGAAAAGTTATTCATGTTGGAGGGAAGAATACTTAAACTTTCTAGAAGGATAGAAAAAAAATAGTTTTTCTACCGCTTAAGGAAGACGGGAAGGCTGAAATATGCTTTCTACAAAGGAATTTGTGAATGAGGAAAAGGAAACTAGTTTTTGCTATGCACTAGTGTAAAATAAGGATGAGCATGTAAGTGCACAAATACTAGTAGCAAAAAAAAAATTTAATAGAAGACTTTTCTAATGTGAATCCTGATGAGCTATTAGACGGATTACCTCCCAAAAGAGATATGGAAAACCATATTCATTTGATTCATGGGTCTTCACTCCCAAATCAAGCAACTTATAGGATGAGCCCAACATTGCATACAACTTGATTAGGCAAAGGATATAGATGATGAGAAAGGGGGTCGTAAGGGAGAGTGAGAGATCGTGTGCAACCCCAACCTTATTAACACCAAAGAAGGATGGAACGTGAAGAATGTCCATGTATAACAAAGGAATCAATAAAATTACAATCAAGTATAGGTTCCCAATACCTTGCCTTGATGATATGAGGGATGTGCTTTCTGGATCTAGGTATTTCAGTAAGACTAATCTTTGAAGTGGTTACCATCAGAGAAGGAGACGAGTGGAAAACAAAATTCAAGATAGGAAATGGATTATATGATTGGTTGGTGATGCCATTCGGGTTATCCAATGCACCTTGTACTTTTATGAGACTGATAAACACTATGCTGTGAGAGTATAATAGGAAGTTTGTTGTGGTTTATTTTGATGATATCTTGATATTTAGTAAAACTAAAGGAGAACATATGAGGCATCTTTGGGTGATATTTGAAGTGTTAAGGAAAGAGAAACTCTATGAAAATATGAGTAAGTGCACATTTATGCAAGAGAGTTTGGTATTCTTGGGATTTATTATTTCTGTAGATGGTGTACATATAGACTTAGAGAAAATAAAGGCTATTACTGAATGGCCTACTCCACAGAGTATAATAGAGGTAAGAAAATTTCATGGTTTAACAACATTTTACATAAAGTTTAATAAAAATTTCAGCAATATTGTAGCACCTATAACAGATTGCACAAAAGGAAGGGGGTTTTTCTTGACAAAGGAAACTTTGAATATTTTTCGGTTCTTGAAGAAGAAGGTGATAGAGGCACCCATTTTGGCACTACCATATTTTGATAAAGTGTTTGAGGTTGATTGGGGCACCTCACATGTGGGTATTGGTGTTCTCCTAAGTCAAGGTGAAAATCCAATAGCTTTCTTTATTCAGAAACTGAATGAGGTAAGAAATAACTACTCTACTTATGATGTGGAATTTTATGCAATTGTAGAAGCATTAAGGCATTAGAGGCATTACTTAGTGCCTAAGGAGTTTATGTTATTTACAAACCAAATAGCCCGGAAGTATGTGAATACACAAAAGAAGTTGAATAGTAGGCATGTAAAGTGGGTATCATTTTTGTAGGGTTATACTTTTCCTCTAAAACATAAATTAGGAAAACAAAATCAAATTACAGATGCATTGAGTAAGCGTGTGACTCTATTTAATACTATGGAAATTGAGGTGGTGGGTTTTGAAGCAATAAAGGGTTTGTATTCTTATGATTCTTATTTTAATAATATTGTTGAAAGGTTAATTCATCTAATTTTAGACGATGCAGGAGATGTCCAGGATGAGTACAGTTTACATGGTGGCTATCTATTCAAGGGACACCAACTATGTATTCCAGTTGTGTCTATGAGGGAGAATATAGTGAAAGAGCTAGATAGCGGAGGATTGGCTGGGAATTTTGGTAAATATAAGACGATATCCTTGGTAGCAGAGAAATACTATTGGCTAAAGCTAAAAAGAGATGTGGTAAGATATGTGGAGAGGTCTCAAATATTCCATGTCTCGAAAGGACATGCACAGAATACAGGGTTACATAGGCCATTGCATGTTTCTAAATGGTCGTGGACAAATCTAAGTATGGATTTTGTTTTAGGATTTCCAAAATTAAAACAAGGTAATGACTCAATTTTTGTGGTTGTTAGTGCAAAATCACAACACCCCTCACTACAACAAACAATCTATTTTTACCACAATTATTCTACAAAATTTCAACAATTTAAGAGAATTGTAGAATATTTGTGGTATCTCTATAAGGATTTCATAATTTAAATTTTAGGTTATGTAAATGTTCCACAATTTTAACATAGTTGTAAAAAATTGTAGAAAACCCTCATTTCTAAACATCCATTATGGAAAATCAATTTTTTCTTTAATTTTCAAAAATATAAATAAATAATATCCTACCACATTTATATCTTTTAAGAATAAATTTTAAAATTTAATAAATTATAAAAAATATGTGGGTATGCTACTTTAAATAGTGTATGATTGATATATAATAAAATTGTAAAAGTTCCACAAAACTCAATATTTTGGCTTTTAAAACATTCTTTGTATGTAAATTAAACATTACATAAAATATGACCTCAATATAATGAACTAATATCTTCACCAATTCAATCATATCACTTGTGACATAAATTTTTTTTTGGGAATAACTCAAAAACTAGGGTTGAGCTCATTTGGTCTCGGTCTCCAATTTAGGTGGCCTAGGTCATTGGTTTGATTCCTTATTTATTCAAACATTTATAAAATTAATATAAATTATGTGGATGTTTCAAAATTTAATTATACTCATAAAAGTATAAGAAACATATATTTGTATATATCTAGCAACAAAAACTATGTTTTTAGGAAAATAATAAAATTTAATAATGGCTACAATTTATTGCTTTTTATTGTAAATTTTTTACTTTATTAAATAATATCATATATTAATGAGTTCCAACTCTATTTATGTATAGACAATGTTACACTTGTTCATATTATACAGTTATTATAAATTCATATGTAAATTGTATTTATTTTTTAAAATTCTTTCTCTTTTATATAATTTAAAATATGTATGTGATTTAACATACAACTACCATATAAAAATTTTAATCGTATTAATTATGTAATATTATATCAATATTTAAAATGTAGAATTATTCAATACCCAATTCTCACTTTTCTAAGATTAAAATTTAGTATATATTAAATGTTTACAAAATATACCCAAAATCTAATATTTAAATCCTATTTATTACTATTTTCATTTTTAAAAATAGTGAAATAACTATACAACACAATCTTAACATGAGTTTTATGTATTTTCAAAATATAAAATTCCTTATTTTTATCAATCACGTCACTACCATTTTAGTGTATGATAGAAGTATGAAATATTATAAATTAATTTTATCGAGTAAATTTTAACTATATTGTACATAATCCATATTATAGAGCTCTATGTGTAGGTAGATCTTAGGAAAATTAAGTTATTGGAATTAAATTAACATGCGGTCATAATGGTTGGTTATGATTTGATCCCTAACAATTTACCAAATTTATTGGAATTTTCCTAAATCTTGAATCGTTAAACCTTATTTTAAGCCTTTGTATTTGGAGATGATAAGATTTATTCTATTTATGGATAGATGTTTATCATTCTGTTCAATTTACAATATGAGAAAGCCATTTTCTAAAAATTGGGTTCTTACCTTCCCGATACAGGTTTGATGTGATGCTCTTCATTTCAATCTTATGTTGAATATTTAATTGTAGTTTGTTATATCATTCAGTCATATAACAGTGTTTATGGAGATTTTTAGTTCTATTACTACAGAATGTTCACCATCTTGGGCATTCTTCACATCCATATCTTTGGTACAAGTTATTAAATTATTATTTAGGAGAGGTTTTCATATTGTGCGCAACATAACCATATGTTATTCAAATGACTTACGTAGAAGTAAAATCAACGCAGACGTGCAAATTTGTTAATGCTAGTGTAAATTCTTTTTAAAAAAATAATTCATTTTCTTTAGTATTTAGAACTTACTGTGGGTTCAGTACAGATGGATTTAAATTAAATGGAGATGAACTTGGTCTATTTTGAAATTGTATAAGGAGGATTTCAAATAAACGTGTTGCTTCAATTCAAAGTATTTGAAAAAGACATTTGGGAATCTTTTCATGCTAAGATCTGAATTATATCCACAATGCTTATCGTTTCAACCTGATTTCCTTTCTAGTATTTATTTCTATTATATTTTTCTTAGTATTTAATATTATCAATTATGATCGAATCTATTATATATAATTCAATTGTATATTAATATTACTATATTATTAGTATTTTTCTTTTTAATTTTTGTTTTTCATTCTATAGGATTGTACTGTTTACTTCAAATTTATATAACAATTTAAATTTAATTTAGTTTTACTTATATAAATCTTAAAATGTATATTTCATTTTGTTCCTACCCCAATTGATTCTCCTTTAGAAGCTGAGCAGCATCACAGGGATGACAGGGAGCATAGAGAAAAATAGATCATGTTGTATGTCATTTTGTAGCTAGGGAAGAGATGCAGGTTGCTCTTTATCACTCAGACATGGAGAAATAGGTAGCACCCTCAAGAGGATTTGATCTATCCTCACTACTTTATGGTTGTGACTTTTAACCAGGGTGAGAGGACCCTTTGTAGCCTGTTGTTTGTGGAGGAGATGGAGATGTCCTTCCTTGTAGAATTATTAAGAAGACCTTGAAGAAAATATGATCAATACAACAAAACCTAACTCTCACAAGTTGTCACCCTAGATAATTGAGATATCTTCTAAGCAAGGTTAAGGCTACTAAAGACAATGCAAACCTGATTTTTTCTGCATGTTTTAGTAATAGAGTTTATGCATTTGCACACACATAGGACAAACAAGGGTAGTCTGGGTAAGATTGGTTGGTTTTAAATGAATTTTTGGTTGGAAGTGAGGCAGAATGAACTTGACTCCCCAAATCTTTGATAACTTTTTAAAAAATGGAAATCTTAACAAAAAAAATGCTTTAGAACAGCGAAAATGCTCCTTTAACCAGAAAGTGTGCTTCAATCGAGGCCCAGATCAACATGTTTTCACATAAAATTTAAGAATCCAAAATGAAGGCTCAAATTGAAAAACTTAATTAAAAATTATCAATCTTTTTTTTATCATGCCTAATATACCCTCAAAGGCTAACAAATAATCTTATAATCATGCTAGGAGTGCAGTGATTTTAAATTTGTATATTTCACTATCAAATGAAATCTCTTCTGATAAATGAAAGTTCAAATGACACCACAATATTACAAGGATAAGATCTTGTGTGATTCACACATATTTCAATGTAAGATTGCATTGGGAACAAGAAAAACTATTTATAGACATTCAGAAACAAAGAAGATAAAAATTTACCCAAAATCAAAATGGATCAACTCGAATTTGATTAAATTCATCAGCACGGGAAAGTTTTTAGAACAATCTCAAATCTCGTCAATGGTTGTATGCTTGCAACCACCTTGACATGATCAATTCTAATAAAAAAGAACTAAACAAGTTTGTCAGACGGTTTCTCAGAAAGATGGGCTCTGTCAAACTCTTCTCTTAAGAATTAAATCCCAACCTCCAACACTCCAACCATTTTCATGATAAAATTAATGCAATTTATAGCATTTTTCACAACAAAGTTTCCCCCCCAAAAACAAAACATTCAATGTACCAGTGCTTGTTATGATCTTGATCATGATTCCCAGAATAATATTTGTAAAAAGTTGTGAAGTGCTCATGGAGGTAAATCTCTTCAAATATCTTAGCATTCAATTCTTTCTTCTAGTAGATAACTCTTCATATTATGCACCAACTACTTCCACCCCTAATCAATCAAATCTTGTTCTTTACATGCCAAGGATGAAAAGATTGGAAAACCAGATCAAACCCAATAGTTAGATCGCATCTTAATGGTGAAAGATGTATTCATATCCTTGTTAGCATAATAATTAGTATTACATTATTCAGTTGCTGAAGCGGTTATATTTCATAACTATCTTCTTCAACCTCTATTGTATTTATCCCCTCTCTCTTCGATGAATGAGTATCAATGTGGAATATTATGTTTATTTTTTATGTTTGCATCTACCATTCATAATGTGAAGGAGTTCATTTTTTTAATTGGCTGGTGTTTCCAAAGTTTATCTTCCTCCTGGAGAAAAAATTGTTATCAAAGCAATGGGGGAGGTGGTTGCAGTAGGAGAAGCGTGACTGCATCTAAGGTGATCTGGTGTAGCAAAAAATTAGCGTAGTGGTGTGGTGCTTGATTTTTGTTACCAGTTTTGTTACAGACTAAGACACCAATCCGCAATCTACTTCTATCTTCCTTCTCCTGAGTCTGCAGTGCCATGAAATTTTTAATGATGTCCCATCAGTAAAGTCTGTTTATATTTATTTATTTGTGTATCCTATTTCCATGTCTCAGCCACATGAAGGAAAAGGAGATATGTGTTGGAGAAGTTAGTTATACATTTTGGCATTTGGATAGAAAAAAATCATGTGAATTCGATTTGGATCTCATACCTGACACTATATCCATCTTGGCCATAGAAAACAAGAAAGGATTTATCCAAATTTGGAACATCACTGAGGCTGATCATTTCATCTAATGAATCTGTAGAGGAATGTGGAGCAATTTGTTCACATGCTAAGAAAACTCAGTTTCAATAGAGATGAATGCCAAAAGAGGTCAACAAAAGATGTTGATCCTACAAAGAAAGGAGAAAAGAGAGCATTCAATATCCTTGTCAGACTTAGCCATAAATTTCACATATTGTGCAATTAGTATCAGTATTCCTTCATATTCTATTGACTTGAGCAAATATATACTTATTGTATGTAAAAAGGAAATTGTTGCACAAATCATATATGCAACATTGGTAGTTACATATTCTAAGAAGATGCCCTAATTTGGCCTTAAATTTAATCACATAGAAGATCCACCAGACTCTGAGGAGAGTGAGGAAGTTATTGATGAGATTGGCTTCCCATCATCTCTAGTGTTGTAAGTAGCAACACAAGAGGACAGAGGAAAAATGGAGGCTGGAGGAAATCCAGCAACCTCCTGCAAGCCGCAAGTGATGAGGCCACTGACAAAGATTGTGGCAGAATAAGGTATTGAGGACCAATTCCTCAATTTTTGGTTTATTATTTCAGTTTTTTGTTGGTTTTTTTGTTGTTTTTCAATAAAGTATAAATGATACGGAATTTTCTATGTGGGACCTCCTAACTGAAGAGCATCGTGGAGAACAGAAAAGCATTGAAAGCAGCACATGGTACTCACCCTGGGTTCATGGTAATCTTGTAAAACTACTGAGGTATCATCCTCTTGGGTTCGTGGTACGCTTGTAAAACCACCGAGGTAAAATTCTCTTGGTTTGTGGTAATCTTGTAAAACCATCAAGGTGAACAGTCAGAAAGTGTTCATGTCTCTCTAGGTTTCTGGTCAACCTTAGAAAAACCATGTGAGACCATGTAGGCACATGCTCATGTGAAGACCCTCTTTCCGGTGTTCTCATTAAGCGGGGGACATCCTATTATCAAGAAATGTATATTTATACGAACAATCTAATAAGGGGGGGAATGTTATCATAATAATTAGTATTACATTATTCAGTTGCTGAAGTGGTTATATTTCATAACTGTCTTCTTCCACCTCTATTGTATTTATCCCCTCTCTCTTCAATGAACGAGTATTAGTGTCGAATATTATGTTATTGATTTATGTATGCATCTTTTTTTCATAATGTGAAGGAGCTCATTTGTTTTATTGGCCGGTGTTTCCAAAGTTTATCCTCCTCCTGGAGTAAACAATCCTCACCACAAAACCAAGATATAAAATTAATTCTCCTCTCTATTTTGCGTGTAGGAGACATCAAGAAATTATGAATACTTGCATCTCTAGGAGCTTTGGAGTAAAAATGGTGGAAAAATAAGATACAGATACATAGTTGACGTTGATTTCTATTTTGAATTTGGGCCATCCACATGGAAGATCCGAGTTAAAACGGTCCTAGGGGATTCTTTTCACCTTTTACATTTTTTTTGAAAAAATGTAAAATTTCTCATTTTGCTCCACCCCTCCACCTTTGAAAGATGGGCCTGAGACATGTCCTAATGTGATTCCCAATAGAAATGTTCTTCCTTTTTACACCTTAACCCCTTTTTCACCGAAGGAAAATTTTTTCAAATTTCCACCGAAATTCTGAACCTCTATCATTAACTTTCAAATCCAATTTTGACCATCCTTTGTTGGGATTGTAGACCATTTTGATGATTTTAACATTTTGATGGCCCGCTTCCCCACCCTTTTGAATTTTTAAATTGCCACACATCTCAATGGCGCATCTTGAGATGGTCCCCAAATGTATAGACCTTGAATGAGTGCAAGCTTGCCACGTGTCCGAGCCCGAAAAAATTTGTTTAAAAGTTGAAAGCTTAGTGGAAGGCGCCATGTGTCCAGGGTCTGAGGCAATCTCCTTTGGTTGTTGAAAAGTCCAAGCAAAAGGCAAAGTCAGCGGAAGCCTCCAAGTGTCCTGGCACTTATTCTAAACAAAAATCAAGGGCTAGTTTCCAAACATGCATTGTCTCTCCACATATCCCAGGCCTCTCAAATTTGTTTGAAAATTCTATGTATTGGAAAACCTGACGGAAACCTCCATGTGTCTCCATGGTGCAATTTCAAAATGGTACCTAAGAGTGGAGACCCTGAATGAGCATGGGCTCACCACCTATCCCTGTCCCACCAAACTATATTAGCTGCATAAAAAAAATTCTAAGTCCGGGAAAAGCTGCGGAAGTCTCCATGTGTCCTCCCGACAGAACTCCAAGGCCAAACATAAAAGTGAACATTCAAATGAGCGTCGTTCGTCCACATGGACAAATTTTGGGTTGAGGTAAGCCACAGAGGTTTTAGAGTGCCCTACCTAGCCACATCCAACCAAAAAGGGACACGTTTCTAGTGATATAGAGATGTAAATTTGAATGGGAAAACACAACTGTTAAACCATAAAAATGCCGAAAAAACAATCGTTCGAGCCCGAAGATGAAATTTTCATCAAGGACAGAGAATTTGGAAATGTTACAAGGGTCAAACATACTCCTCTGAACTACATCCATTCACATTTCCTCAGGTATTTGGGACAAAAATGACAAGGATAACAATTCCCGAATGTAGAAAATGAAGAAAAGGAACGACCCGAGTTTTACGCCCAATTCTTAAACTCCTTCAGGTGGACAGAAACAAAATACCAACTCTGGATCTTTAAGTGATCCTTGACCCGAGGAGGGACTGATCACGACAACCAAATGGAAGAAAAAGTCTTTTCAAGCACAATACGGGGAAAAAAAATGTGACAGAGGCCACAAACTGAGGGATCTTAATGGAAAATGGGGTGACACAAATTTCAGCATCAACATCGGCTCCGACATGGGGATGGGCACTCCCTATGAATGCTAAAAATATCCATTGGGCAAAGGAGTCAGTTTCCAGAGAAGAAAACCAGAACCATTTTCCAAAAACGTATAGAGAAACTAGCAAAACTAGGTTACCAACCAGAACCATTTTCCAAAAACGTACAGAGAAACTAGCAAAACTAGACCTTACCAAGGCCAAAACGAGAAAAAACACAAAAGAAAGAAAAAAAACACATGAACTATACAATATACTAATGTCGCTCATCTTTATTCTGGGGAATCAATCAAGGAAATGTTTCAAATGCCTGCCAGTAATAGGCAATTCAAATAATTACCCATCCAAGTCTTTCAACACGGAGTTATGTTCACCAATTTGAATGTTAATGGAGTAAGGGCTCATCCATAATGCATCAAATTTACCATGTTTTCCCTTATCTTCATTCCTGCTATTCCACAACAACACAATATCTCCAACATTGAAAGCTCTTGGAGTGACCTTCTTTTCAAATAGCTTCTTCAATTTTTCTCTAAAATTTACATGCCTTTGGTGGGAGGCCCTTCTTTCTTCATCAAGTTCAACAATCTGGTTAATGTGAGCATCATATGGACTAACTTCTTGATCTTCTAATTATTCAATGAATTGATATGAGGATAATTGGATATGCAGGGGTAGCAAGGCCTGAGTTCCATACACCAATGTAAATGAACTTTTTCCAGTAGCTCTTTTAACGGTAATTCGATAAGCCCAAACAGCAAACTTCAACTATTCACCCCATTTCCTTTTGTTCAGCTCCAAGGTTCTTCTAATAATCTTTAGCAAGTTTTTATTACTAGAATCAGCTTGTCCATTTCCTTGGGGATTGTAGTTAGATGCATATGTCAAATTGATCCCATACTCCTTGCACATTGTTACCAAAGATTTAGCTCTGAAGCTCAAGGCATTGTCAGCAACAATTTTAACTAGCACTCCAAACCTGCAAATGATATAGTTCAACATAAAGTTCCATGACAATTTGGTGTGTTGCTCTCTTCGTGGGGATTTCTTCCACCCACTTAGTAAGTAATCGATGGCTACAAGAATCAACTTATGGCCAACACTTGAAGGGTCTGAAATCTCACCAATGAAATCCATTCCCCATTGCTTGAACATTGATTCAATTGATACAGGTTGCAAAGCCAGGGAGCCTGAAGCTTTCAGTCTTCCAGAAAAATGATGGCAACTCTCACATCTTCTAACCAACAGAGTTGTATCCTTGAAGAGAGTTGGCCACCAATAACCAACCCTCAAGATTTTGTGTGCTATGAGTTTCAAACAAAATTCCCCCCCACAAACTCCTCCATGGAGATCAAAAATTATCTTGGGTGATTCATCTTCATTAATACACCTTAAGAGAACTCCCTCAAGATTCTTCCAAGCTAACCCAAAATTAGTAATGCCATATTTCTGGGAAGCCAACTTAAGATCTCTTTTCTTATTCTAACTTAAATAATCAAGGCAGTATAGATGTCTGAGATAAAAAATTATATCCTTGTACCATTCAAAACTAATCAACTTCTCAAGGACATCCACCCTTCCTTCTTCTACTTCATTCACCTCAATAGTTTACAAGTTTTTGTAGGCCATTAGCTTAGCTAAGCCCAAATCTCTCACCAACTTCATGGTTTGGATATCCATGTCATATTCTTGCAACTTGTTTACCCATCTGCATCTTTTTGTTTGATACTTACATCTCTGATAAGATGTCCTTCACCATGGTGTGGGGAACATAAGAAACAACTTTAGAGCTCAAAATGTAAGGCTTTTGAAAACATTGTGA
>CM034152.1:565875448-565945686 GCA_019776745.2 Taxus chinensis | reverse complement strand
AATCTTATCATCATGCTAGGAGTGCAGTGATTGAAATTTTGTATATTTCACTATCAAATGAAATATCTTCTGATAAATAAAGTTCAAATGACACCACAATATTACAAGGATAAGAGCTTGTGTGATTCACACATATTCAATGTAAGAATTGCATTGGGAACAGAAAACTATTTATAGACCTTCCGAAACAAAGAGATACAAATTTACCCCACAATCAAAATGGATCACCTCGAATTGATTAATCATCAGCAGGGTAAGTTTTTAGAAATCTCAATCTCGTCATGGGTTTATGCTTGCAACCACCTTGACCTGACTCCATTCTATAAAAAAGAACGAAACAAGTTTTCAGAAACGGTTTCACAGAACGATGGGCTCTGTCAACTCTTCCTTGATTACATCACACCTCCAACACTCCACCATGTTGCAGATAAAATTAATCAATTTTATATAGCATTTTTCACAACAAAGTTTTCCTCCCCCCCCAAAAACAAACCTTCAATGTACCAGTGCTTGTATGATCTTGATCCCATTCCCCAATAATATTTGGTAAATATTGTGAAGTGTCTCATTGAGGTAAATCTCTTCAAATCTCTTCATTCAATGCTTTCTTCTAGTATGATAACTCTTCATATTAATGCACCAACTACTTCCCACCCCGATCAACATCAAAAATCTGTTCTTTACATGCAAGAAGAAAGAGTGAAACGCAGATCAAACCAATAGTTAGATCCCGCATCTTAATTGTGAAAGATGTATTCATATCCTTGTTAGCTAATAGTAGTAATATCAGACATTATTCAGTTGTGCTGAATCGGTTATATTTCATAACGATCTTCTTCAACCTCTATTGTATTAATCCCCTCTCTCTTCGTGATAGTATCAATGTGGGAATATGAAATGTTATTTTTTTTATTTTTGCAATCTCCATTCATAATGTGAAGGAGTTCATTTTTTTAATTGGCTGGTGTTTCAAAGTTTTCTTCGCTGGAGAAAAAATTGTTTATCCAAGCAAATGGGGAGCGGTTGCAGTAGAGAAGCGTGACGGATCTGGGTTGATCTGTGGTAGCAAAATTAGCGTAGTTGGTGTGGTGCTTGATTTTTGTTACCATTTTTTGTTACAAGACTAGACACCCAAACCGCAATCCTACTTCTAATCTTATCTATCTCCTCTCTGAGCTATCCACATGCCATGAAATTTTAATGATGTCCATCAGTAAAAGTTCTGTTTAGATTTATTAGTGGTGTATCCTATTTCCATGTCTCACTCTCAACATCAAGCCCCATGATGAACAGGAGCTATGTGTTGGAGAGTTAGTTATACATTTGGTCATTGTGATAGAAAAACTCAATGTGATTCGATTTGGATCTCATAACCTGACACATAATATCCACTCTTGGCCCTAGAAAACAAAAAGGATTTATCCAAAATTTGGAACATCCTGAGGCTGCTCAGTTCATCTAATGAATCGGTAGAGGAATGTGGAGCAATCGTTCACATGCGAAGAAAACTCCAGTTTCAATAGAGATGAATGCCAAAAGAGTTCCAACAAAAGATGTTGATCCTACCAAGAAAGGAGAAAAGAGAGCCATTCAAATATCCTGTCAAGACTTAGCCATAATTTCACAATTGTGCAAATTAGTATCGTATTCCTTCATATTCTATTGCTTGACAAATATATACGTATTGTCGTAAAAAGGAAATTGTTGCACAATCATATATGCAACTTGGTAGTTACATATTCTAAGAAGATCCCAATTTGCCCTTATTAATCACATAGAAGGCCCCAGACGAGAGTGGAGAGAAGTTATTGATGAGAAATTGGCTTCCCATCATCTCTAGTGTGTAATAGCAACACAAGGAAGAGGAAAATAATGGAGGCTGGAGGAACCAGCAAAACCTCCTGCAAAGCCTCAACTGATAGGCCAACTGACACAGATTTTGTGAGAATAAGGTATTGAGTACCAATTCCGCAATTTTTGGTTTATTATTTCAGTTTTTTGTTGGTTGTTTTGTATGTTTTTTTTCAATAAAGTAAATAAATGATCCTGATTTTCTTCTATTTGGGACCGTCCCTAAACTTGAAAAAAGAAAGCATCGTGAGAACAAAAGCATTGAAACAGCACATTGTTATCCACTCTGGGTCATGGTATCTTGTAAAACTACTGAGGATCCCTCTTTGTTCGTGGTACGCTTTTAAAACCACCGAGGTAAAAATTTTCTCTTGGTTGGTGGTAAGCATTGTAACCATCGGTTGAACAGTCAGAAAGTGTTCCATGTCTCTATAGGTTTCCTGGTCACCTTAGAAAACCTGTGCGACCCAATGTAAGTCAACAATGCTCATTGGAACCCTCTTTTCCGTGTTCTCATTAAGCGGGGACATCCTATATCACGAAATGTATATTTGTGACGAACAATCTAATAAGGGGGAGGAATGTTATCATAATAAGTAGTATTACATTATTCAGTTGCTGAAGTGGTTATATTTCATAACTGTCTTCTTCCACCTCTATTGTATTTTATCCCTCTCTCTTCAATGAACGAGTATTAGTGTCGAATATTATGTTATTGATTATGTATGCATCTTTTTTTCATAATGTGAAGGAGCTCATTTGTTTTATTGGCCGGTGTTTCCAAAGTTTATCCTCCTCCTGGAGTAAACAATCCTCACCACAAAACCAAGATATAAAATTAATTTCTCCTCTCTATTTTGCGTGTAGGAGACATCAAGAAACTATGAATACTTGCATCTCTAGGAGCTTTGGAGTAAAAATGGTGGCAAAAATAAGATACAGATACATAGTTGACGTTGATTTCTATTTTGAATTTGGGCAATCCACATGGAAGATCCGAGTTAAAACGGTCCTAGAGGGATTCTTTTCACCTTTTACATTTTTTGAAAAAATGTAAAATTTCTCATTTTGCTCCGCCCCTCCACCTTTGAAAGATGGGCCTGAGACATGTCCTAATGTGATTCCCAATAGAAATGTTCTTCCTTTTTACACCTTAACCCCTTTTTCACCGAAGGAAAATTTTTCAAATTTCCACCGAAAGTCTGAACCTCTATCATTAACTTTCAAATCCAATTTTGACCATCCTTTGTTGGGATTGTAGACCATTTTGATGATTTTAACATTTTGATGGCCTGCTTCCCCACACTTTTGACTTTTTAAATTGCCACACATCTCAATGGCGCATCTTGAGATGGTCCCCAAATGTATAGACCTTGAATTGAGTGCAAGCTTGCCACGTGTTCGAGCCCGAAAAAATTTGTTTAAAAGTTGAAAGCTTAGTGGAAGGCGCCATGTGTCCAGGGTCTGAGGCAATCTCCCTTTGGTTGTTGAAAAGTCCAAGGCAAAAGGCAAAGTCAGCGGAAGCCTCCAAGTGTCCTCCTGGCACTTATCTAAACAAAAATCAAGGGCTAGTTTCCAAACATGCATTGTCTCTCCACATATCCCAGGCCTCTCAAATTTGTTTGAAAATTCTATGTATTGGAAAACCCGACGGAAACCTCCATGTGTCTCCATGGTGCAATTTCAAAATGGTACCTAAGAGCGGAGGAGCCCTGAATGAGCATGGGCTCACCAACCTATCCCTGTCCCACCAAACTATATTAGCTACATAAAAAAAATTCTAAGTCCGGGAAAAGCTGCGGAAGTCTCCATGTGTCCTCCCGACAGAACTCCAAGGCCAAACATAAAAGTGAACATTCAAATGAGCATCGTTCATCCACATGGACAAATTTTGGGTTGAGGTAAGCCACAAAGGTTTAGAGTGCCCTACCTAGCCACATCCAACCAAAAGGGACACGTTTCTAGTGATATAGAGATGTAATTTGACCGGGAGGAAAACACAACTGTTAAACCATAAAAATGCCGAAAAACAATCGTTCGAGCCCGAAGATGAAATGTTCATCAAGGACAGAGAATTTGGAAATGTTACAAGGGTCAAACATACTCCTCTGAACTACATCCATTCACATTTCCTCAGGTATTTGGGACAAAAATGACAAGGATAACATTCCCGAATGTAGAAAATGAAGAAAAGGAACGATCGAGTTTTACGCCCAATTCTTAAACTCCTTCAGGTGGACCAGAAACAAAATACCCAACTCTAGATCTTTAAGTGATCCTTGACCTGGGGAGGGACTGATCACGACAACCAAATGGAAGAAAAAGTATTTTCAAGCACAATACGGGGAAAAAAAATGTGACAGAGGCCACAAACTGAGGGATCTTAATGGAAAATGGGGTGACACAAATTTCAGCATCAACATCGGCTCCGACATGGGGATGGGCACTCCCTATGAATGTTAAAAATATCCATTGGGCAAAGGAGTCAGTTTGCAGAGAAGAAAACCAGAACCATTTTCCAAAAACGTATAGAGAAACTAGCAAAACTAGGTTACCAACCAGAACCATTTTCCAAAAACGTACAGAGAAACTAGCAAAACTAGGTTACCAAGGACCAAAATGAGAAAAAACACAAAAGAAAGAAAAAAACACATGAACTATACAATATACTAATGATGCTCATCTTTATTCTGGGGAATCAATCAAGGAAATGTTTCAAATGCCTGCCAGTAATAGGCAATTCAAATAATTACCCATCCAAGTCTTTCAACACGAAGTTATGTTCACCAATTTGAATGTTAATGGAGTAAGGGCTCATCCATAATGCATCAAATTTACCATGTTTTCCCTTATCTTCATTCCTGCTATTCCACAACAACACAATATCTCCAACATTGAAAGCTCTTGGAGTGACCTTTTTTTTCAAATAGCTTCTTCAAATTTTCTCTAAATTTACAATGCCTTTGGTGGGAGGCCTTCTTTCTCATCAAGTTCACAATCTGGTTAATGTGAGCATCATATGGACTAACTTCTTGATCTTTCTAATATTCAATGAATTGATATGGAGGATAATTGGATATGGAGGGGTAGCAAGGCCTGAGTTCCATACACCAATGTAAATGAAATTTTTCCAGTAGCTCTTTTAACGGTAATTCGACTAAGCCCCACAAACAGCAAACTTCACTATTCAACACCCATTTCGTTTTGTTTCAGCTCCAAGGTTCTTCTAATAATCTTCAGCAAGTTTTTATTACTAGAATCAGCTTGTCCATTTCCTTGGGGATTGTAGTTAGATGCATATGTCAAATTGATCCCATACTCCTTGCACATTGTTACCAAAGATTTAGCTCTGAAGCTCAAGGCAATTGTCAGCAACAATTTTTAACTAAGCACTCCAAACCTGCAAATGATATAGTTCAACATAAAGGTTCCATGACAATTTGGTGTGTTTGCTCTCCCTTGGTGGGGAATTCCTCACCACTTAGTAAGTAATCGATGGCTACAAGAATCACTTATGGCCAACACTTGAAGGGTCTGAAATCTCACAATGAAATCCATTCCCCATTGCTGAACATTGATTCAATTGATACAGGTTGCATAGCCAAGGAGCCTGAAGCTTTCAATCTTCCAGAAAATGATGGCAACTCTCCACACTTTAACCAACAAGAGTTCGCCCCCCATCCTGAAGAGATTGGCCACAATAACCAACCCTCAAGATTTGGTGCTTATGCGTTTATACACAATTCATGCTATTCCACAACAACACCAATATCTCCAACATGAAAGCTTTGGGGAACTTTGGTTTAAAATAGCATTCTTCAAATGTGAGTCTAAATGGACAGGACTTTGGGGGGATGGCACTTCTTCTTAATTTTTTCAATTCATAATAATTTTCTTCAAATGTCTCTGGAAGAAGATATAAAACAAGGACTTGAAAGGGCGGAGGAAGCACTCGTTCGGTCTCTTCGCCGGTACCCGTCCTCTTAGACGGTTGTTTTTCAACAATCTGGTTAACGTGAGCATTCATATGGACTAATTCTGATTTTAATATTCAATGAATTGATCGGGATAATGGATATGGAGGGGTAGAAGGCCTGAGTTCCATTACACCAAGGTAAATGAAAAAGTTTCCAGTAGCTTCTTTTTAAGGTAATTCGATAAGCCCACAACAGCAAACTCAACTATTCACCCCATTTCGTTTTGTTCAGCTCAAGGTCTTCTAATAATCTTCAGCAAGTTTTTATTACTAGAATCAGCTTGTCCATTTCCTGGGGATTGTAGTTAGATGCATATGTCAAATTGATCCCATACTCCTTGCACATGTTACCAAAGATTAGCTCTGAAGCTCAAGGCTTGTCAGCAACAATTTTAACTAGCACTCCAAACCTGCAAATGATATAGTTCAACATAAAGTTCCATGACCAATTTGGTGTGTTGCTCTCTTGGTGGGGATTTCCCTCCACCCATAGTATAGTAATCGATGGCTACAAGAATCAACTTCTGGCCAACACTTGAAGGGTCTGAAATCTCACCAATGAAATCCATTCCCCATTGCTTGAACATTGATTCAATTGATACAGGTTGCATAGCCAAGGAGCCTGAAGCTTTCAATCTTCCAGAAAAATGATGGCAACTCTCACATCTTCTAACCAACAGAGTTGTATCCTTGAAGAGATTTGGCCACCAATAACCAACCCTCAAGATTTTGTGTGCTATGAGTTTCATACAAAATTCCCCCCCACAAACTCCTCCATGGAGATCAAAAATTATCTTGGGTGATTCATCTTCATTAATACACCTTAAGAGAACTCCCTCAAGATTCTTCCAAGCTAACCCAAAATTAGTAATGCCATATTTCTGGGAAGCCAACTTAAGATCTCTTTTCTTATTCTAACTTAAATACTCAAGGCAGTATAGATTTCTGAGATAAAAAATTATATCCTTGTACCATTCAAAACTAATCAACTTCTCAAGGACATCCACCCTTCCTTCTTCTACTTCATTCACCTCAATAGTTTACAAGTTTTTGTAAGCCATTAGCTTAGCTAAGCCCAAATCTCTCACCAACTTCATGGTTTGGATATCCATGTCATATTCTTGCAACTTGTTTACCCATCTGCATCTTTTTGTTTGATACTTACATCTCTGATAAGATGTCCTTCACCATGGTGTGGGGAATATAAGAAACAACTTTAGAGCTCAAAATGTAAGGCTTGAAAACATTTGTTACTTTTACCAAGGTAAATTATTGCCACTCCATAATAGTGTATTTACACTCAGCCCCTTGCAATGCCTTACTGAAAAAGGCAATTGGCCTCTCAGCCCCTTCATCATCTTTCTGCAACATGACATATGCAATAGTGTTCTTTGAAGAAAAAGAAAATGGTTGAAAAAGATTCTCATAATTTTAAGCTGCTAAAACAATGGAATGCTTTAATGCTTCTTTTATCCCATTGAAAGCTTGAATGGCATCCTCTTCCAATTTAGTAACTCAGTCCTTCTTTAGCATGCAAGTAATTGAAATGGTCAACTCAGCAAATTTTTATATGAATCTTCTGTTATTTTTTTTTCCCAAAGAAGGATTGAATTCCTTTCTTGGTTGATGGAATTGGGACCTTGTTTATGGCCTCTACCCTTTTTGGATCTATCATTACCCCTTATTTTGACACAATGTGACGAAGTGACTTTTCCTTCTGCACTTCGAAGTGGAACTTCTTTAGATTGATTGAATTGCCATAATCTCTACACCTTATAGCATTTTTCCAAGTGCTACAAGCAATCACTTCTCTTTCTGGAAAACACAGTCACATCATCTTGGTAAACAAAAATAAAATCATTAATGTAACCAGAAAAAGAAACATCCATTACACTTTGAAAGGTTGCTCTAGCGTTCATAAGACCAAAGGTCATAGTGGCATATACATAAGTTCCCCAAGGAGTGGTAAAGGTTGTCTTAATTCTTTTTTATTCCTTCACCACAACTTGGTTATAGCAAGAGAAACAATCCAAGGTAAAAAGTAGATCAGAATCAGTCACTAATTATAGCATGTTTTCCATGTTTGTGTTATCACCGAATCACAACACCCCTGTGTTTATACAAGTGCATATACTTGAACTCACGGTGTGATTGGATAACATGGGTACTATCTCCAAGTTGTGGCACTTGCTACTTGAGATAGACCTCCAGAGAAAGATGGTTCTTGCTCCTAAACTACCTGCCACAATCTACTCTAATGCAGGGGAAACTAACTATTCTTATTTAAATTTCCAAGGGACTAGGGAGAGAGAATGCAGAAAATGAAAGCCTACACTAAAGCGGTGATACACCAGAAAAGGAGGGTGTAAGAGTAGTTCTCCAAATGTGGGAAATACGGAAGCAAAGTGCACACTAGAAGAGGTGATGACAGTTCTCCATAATCTAACAAAATGCATTCACAACGATACTCTAAGCATACACAATGATAATGGATCCCTGTAAGAACATAATAATAGACACAATATTCTTGTAGAAAGATTAAAGGGGCAAGAAGAATGCAAGAAAACACAGCAGGGGAAGATACATCCACAAACTAATATTTTATTGCTTCATGATGAACAGTTCAATCTATTACAAGATAAGGGCTTGGATCACCATGCAAGGAGTCCACTACAAAGGCCTGCAGCACAAAGCAATTTTGACAGAGCTTTGCTATCTGAAAACTCTCCCCTTTACAATGAGCCCAACACTCCAATTTAAAGAAAAATGAGAAGGGAAAGAGAAGGGAAAATGGAAATCCTGAAATCTGTCCTTCAACCACCTGTAAGAGGCATTAAATAGAGTAAAATGATTATATATTACTTGCTAAAGGCTCCCCATACTATCCCAGGTGCTGCAGTAGAGAAAGAATGATGACCATGCCTCTAAATTGCACTCCCAACCACCAAATGAAACACTGTTATGAACTCGGCCACATTTTATAAAAAATATCGATCGATCTCTCACCAAATCTAGAATTTATTTATTTCTGTGCATCGGTCTTGGAGCCACGATTTCAATGGTACCAATTTCATGCGATTTTGTTGAGAAATACAGAAGTTATGGCCTTCTGAGTGCAGGCAGCTATTTTGGGTCAAGCAGGCGTTCTCTGTCATTTGACGGGAATGAGAATTAACTGACTGGAGCTGAATATGTTTATTTTATTTAAATATATCTACCCTCATTAAAATGACGTAGAGGACATTGTGCTCATTCCAGAAAGTCCAATTTTGTGAAAATCAAAGCTTGGAGTCAAAAGTTATGGCCGTTTGAAGTTTCACGGGTCAAACGTTGACTTTTGTTCTTTGCCTTCGGCCGCTTCGGATTTTCACGTCCCTCGCGTCCCACGCATACCTTTGTCCCGGCTGTCCCGGATGAAAATCTCCTACCTCGGCCGATTCGTGCTCCCTTGTCCCTCTTTGCGGTGAAGACACGTGGCGAGATTCCATCCACTCTCAGCTTTTTCGGCTTTTCACGTCCCACGCGTACTTTTGGCCCGGATGTCCCAAACTGCTTTGGACGAAAGTCTCATGTTTCGGCTGAATCGGCCAGTTCACGTCCTCTACATACTTTTGTCCCAGATGTCCCAAACTTGACAATTTTTTCTCTCGGCCGGTTCGGATTTTTGTGTCCCTCGTGTCCCGCGCGTACCTTTGGCCCGGATGTCCCAAACTGTCCTTCGTCTTTTCGGCCGGTTCGCATCCCGCATGTACCTTTGGCTTGGCTGTCCCAAACTATGTGAAAACAGCACTTAGTCGATTTTTTCCACTTTTCGGCTGGTTTGCATTTTCTCGTCCCGACGTCCCAACTGTCCCAAGGACCGCCTGGGACAAGACTTAGCCGATTTTCTCTGTATTTTGGCACCAAGCTTGGCTTTTGCAATTTTTTCACATTTTTAAAAACTTGTTGGTTTTTCTTCTGGACAGGAGAGTTAGAAGAAGCCGGAGGGAACCCCAGAAACATGCTTTTTTGCCTTGAATCAATATAATTGCTTGGGACTATAGAATTGATGCATGTTTATCAAAATTACCGTGAGGGGTGAATTTTGGATAACACATTTGGTAAAGGATAATTATTCTTCATTGATGCTCTATCAAATTTTGAAATTTACGCACAGCCTGATTTCACCATTCTTTTTTCTTACTGGCACTAGATTTGCAACCCAAGAAGAGTACCTTGTGGGCTGAATAATCCCTCCATCCCTCATTTTCTTCAGTTCTTCTTGCATTTTAAGATATAGGAGTGGATTGATCGGCCTCTTTTTCTACCTAAATGATTTTGGATTAGATTCCAAAGGAATTTCATGTTGAAATAGATCCTCTCTATATGCCTTCAGTTCAAAATAAGACCAAGCTAGGAAATCTTGATACTTCTGCAGTACTTTGATATAGGACTATTTCTCCTCCTTGCTGACATTGCTTCCTAGCCATATTTTGCTTGGTTTCTCCTTTGTACCAAGGTCATGCTCTTCAACATCCCTTGAGGCTACTATATATCTATTAACACCGCAATCAACATTATCAACGTATGATTCAAGAGAAACCAACCCTCTAGGAATGGGATTAGTTTTTAGTTAGATTATGTCTTTTCCAAACAAGGTTTCTTTACCCTCTTCTGCACACACCATTGTCTCCTAATCAATACATTGATCAGAAAACTCCCCTTTGTTCTGCAAAAATATTCTGACCTGAGTATCATCATAAAAAATTTGCCAATGTTTACTGTTGTCAAGGATAGATGGCCTTGTTAACACTTCAACATCACATTCACAATATGGAGACATTGCACAATTATCAAGCCGAAATCCAAATCCTACAAGTTTGTATACCATAACATTGAACTTCCAATAATGATGCATGATATTAAAAGAATCAAACATCTCAATCAAATCCCAGACTACATGCTTGTACTATTTCATTCTTTGATTTTTGGTAGCATAAAGTTTTTTGATATGTTTGACAATTAGTTCTGAATTTCCTTTGACAATGATGTCCTTAACACCAAATTTCCAAGAAATTCTCAAACCTAATAATAGTGCTTCATATTCCGCAATGTTATTAGTGCATTCAAAGTTGATTTTGAAAGAAAAATAAAACTCTTCCTAGCCTAGAGAAATCAGAACAACACCAACACCATTTCCAAACTTGGAACAAGCTCCATCAAATAATAAAGACACTTGCACTCTTCAATTTTGTGCTCTTCCCCATCAACAAATCCAATGAAGTTATCAACATCAACACTTATTCACAACACTTCATAAGATGCATTGTTGGGGTCTTCAATGAGGTGCAACATTTTCTTTTCTCTATACAACCTGACAAGGCTGCCCTCAATTGGGATGGCGGCATAAGACATATCCATTTGAACACTCCCACCAACAGTTGCAAACCATTTTCTAAATAGCAACATACCCCATATGGCTGGGAAATCAACAATGACAACATCAAGTTTCAAGTTCTTACCTGGGTAAGTTGCAGGTTGCCCCACCAAACCTTTCACACATCCCAGCACTAGCACTTCTCTGGAATCCATGGCAGTGCATTTCCCATATGCTAATGTTACTTTGATATCCATGGATGATGCCCCCGAATCAAACATACATTTGTGTAGCAACATGTCTTTAATGATTAGAGTAGTGAAGAATGGATCTACATTTCGCTGAGACTCCACCAAGGATGTTCCCAAGTAAACTTCAGGTGGTTCATCTAGTTCTTCCAATGCTGGTGGTGTTTCAAGTTCTTCAATAATAGAGGATTCTCCACAATGTTTACATTTCTGCCTAGGGCAGTCTTCTCCTCTTTCAGCCCCAAATACTCAAAGGCCCTTTTCTTGTGCTCAAGAATCCTAAGCAACTCAACAATTGGAACAGAGATCTTGATCTAACTTAGGACTTGGGAAATATCATAAGGAACATACTTTGGTAAGGAAGCATTGGAAGGTAGATTGACACACTCATCAGATGGCACAAGACTCTTGATAGTTGGGGCATGAGGAGAAGTATGAATTTTTTTTGGGACAACAAGGCCTTTGGAAGATGCATCTTTCTTAGGAGCCTCTTTATGAATATTTGAAAGCAATGGAGTTTTTGGCTAGGCTTGAGGCCCTGCCCCTTTGACAACTTTACTTCTTGTATTATACTCCTTCTCTTGGGAAACAAAAAAAATTCATTAACAACTGCATATCTTCCTCAGATGGGATTCCTCCATCATATTTTTTTATCATCAAAGCTCTTAAGCATACAAAGTAATTATTGGGTTTTTCAAAAGCTTACACAAAATCTATTGCTAAAGTATGAGAGGGAGGAAGAATAGGTGTCCGATGGATGCAATCCCAAAAACTTGCAGCATTTCGAGAACTTATCACTTCAATTGAAGTTGCTCATTGATGTGAGCTTGTAGAGCAACCCATCATGCAAACATCATCATCATTATCATCATCAACTTCTTCTTCTATTTTATGATCTACTTCACAAGGATCATGGGGCATGAAACATCTATCACACCAATCAATTACATCTATTTCTTCCACAACAACAACTATGGATGCCAAAGGATCAAACACCATTTTGTTTTCCCTTGCCTGGGGCTGTTTATTTCTAGATCCAATAGGCCCATTGCCTCTATCATCAGATCTCTACTCATTTGTATGATGATTTGTAAATCTTCCTTGGTGTTTTTTCTAGTGTTGACTTGTGAACTCTTCCTAATACCTTTTTTTTCCTGGGCTAATTTGTATGAGATTTCTTTGACAGCCCCTACCAAATTTTTTGCAACTTCCTCCAAATCTACAGCATTACTTGCTTGAGGTTTTTCCATGTTAACTAGCTTCACACCATCCCTCTTAGGATGTTTTCTAATTGCCTTGATGTTGTTTTTAATTTTCAAATCCATGGTGAAGGCCTGGCTCAAATTGGTAGGGGTTTTGTCCCTCAAGTAGTACGTAATTTTTTTTATCAAATGCATCTTAATATTTGATCAAACATGATTCATCACATGGCCTCAAGATAACAGACAATGTCCTTGAGGTCATGATAAATCTTGTATTGAAATCAAGCACTGACTCATTAGGACTCTTCTTGATATTTTCAAACTTTGATAGAAGAAACCTAGGGTCTATTTCATCAGAATATTGAAATATAAATGAATTATTCATTTCCATCCATGAATCAAAGGAATTATTTGGAAAATCTTTATACCAGTCCCTTGCATATTCTTCCAAGGTATGGATAAACAATTTGATATATACATCTTGAAATTCAATCTCAAAGTCTTCCATCATGTTGATAAAAATATTTAAATGTTGATCACCAGTTATAGCATTATTTCCTTGGAACTTTGGTAGTATATTTCTTACATCTTAAGGAATTACATTTTGGCTAACTATCCATCCCTACAAAATGTACAGGAGCAAAGGTATTTACAAAAAATGGAGGGCTAGGTGGGAGATGGGCCATGTTGTTTTGAGGAGGTGACCTTTGGGGAGAAACAAAATGATAAGGGACAAGGGGTCTTTGAAACACATGAGTATAACTTTTAAAATGGATATCCCCTAAAGGATTTGGTTCTTGGAAGTCCCTATCAACTTTGGAAAACACAGGGGAAAAAATGAGAAGTAAAATTTTCAAATTCAAATGAAGGCTCCTCTCTAAATGGATAATTCATTTCCACAAAGAGACTACGTGATTCAGAACCACTTGAATGGAAATATTCAATGATAGGTTGATCACTTTCATCAATAGAGATCTCTTTTCTTGACTTCTTATCTCCAACAACTCTCCAGGCTCATCTTCATTCTAAATTTTTTTTTCCTAGCTCTAGAAATAATGTCCTAGCAGGATCCTTAGCGAAGAAAGATATTTTTCCTTCCAGATTTGAAAAGATTTGTAACAAATCTCACTTGACAGAGGTTAAGAAACTTGTATTTATCAAGAATCAGATCAACAAGGAGTCACTAGTAAGGATTTCCACCTTAGTTGTGCAAATGCACTAAAAGATATGATATGTCAAATGTCTGTCAATACTAGCAATTGGAAATGGAATGACCCAACCTTCCTTTACCTAGATTTATCAATGAAACTGAGTGCATTAAATGTAGAAACTGGAAAAATTTACACACCGCACTTGTAACTTTAAAAAATTTTACAGGCCTATACACAGGATGATGTTGAAACAATGTACTAGCACTTAGAGCATATAAGAAATGTTTACCAGGGTACGAATATGAATTACAATCACAATGTCCCCGGCAATGACGTAACTAGTGTTGGTACCCAAATTGATTATCCCTCAAAAGTTGAGCAACATCTCAAGTTTGATAGGAAGATTAGAGACAAGCAAATCATGTTGTATGTCGTTTTGTAGTCGGGTAAGAGATGCAACTTGCTCTTTGTCACTCAGACGTGGAGAAATGGGGTATCACCCTCAAGGGGATTTGATCTATCCTCACTACTTTATGGTTTTTCCTTTCAACCAGGGTGAGAGGACCCTTTTGTAGCCCGATGTTTTTGGAGGATATGGATATATCCTTGTTAAAATTATTAAGAAGACCTTGAAGAAGATATGATCAATACAACCAAAACTTAACTCTCACGAGTTGTCATCCTAGATAATGGAGATATCTTCTAAGCAAGGTTAAGGATACTAAAGACAAGGAAAACCTGATTGTTTCTGCATGTTTTATTAATAGAAGTTATGCATTTTTACGCATATAGAAAAAAACGTGGGTAGTATGGGTAAGATTGGTTTGTTTTAAATGAATTTTTTGTGGGAGGTGAGGCAGAATGAACTTGACTCGCCAGATCTTAGAGAAATTTTATAAAAATGGAAAGCTTAATAAATAGAATGCTTTAGAACAGCTAAAATGCTCCTAATCAACACGTTTTCACACAAACTTTAATAATCCTAAATGAAGGCTCAAATTGAAAAACTTAATTAAACATTATTAATCTTTCTCTCATCATGGCTAAGATACCGTCAAAGGCTAACAAAACAATCTTATAATCATACTAGGAGTACAATGATTTTAATTTTTTTTATTTCACTATCAAAAGAAATTGTAAATGCCACCACACTATCACAAGGATAAGATCTTGTGTGATTTCACAAAGATTTTAATGTAATATAGCAATGGGAATAAGAAAAAACTATTTGTAGACATTCAAAAATGAAGCAGACACAATTTTTCCCAATATCAAAATATATTAACTCTAATTTTATTAAATTCATCAGTAGGGGAAATTTTCTAGAACAATCTTAGAGCTCATCAATCGCTATATACTTGTAACCACCTTGACATGATCAAATTTAACAAAAAAGAAGTAAACTGGTTTCTCAGAGGGTTTCTCATAAAGATGGCCTCTATCAAACTCTTCTCTTAAGAATTAAATCCATACCTCTAACACTTCAACCGTTTGCACGATAAATTCATGTAATTTATAGAATTTTTTACAATAGAGTTTTCCCCCCCAAAAAGAACATTTAATGTACCAGTGCTTGTTATGATCTCGATTGCGATTCCCAGAATCAAATTTGTAAAAAGTTTTTAGGTGCTTAGGGAGGAAAATCTCTTCAAATATCTCAGCATTCAATTATTTCTTTTGGTAGATGAATCTTCATCTTATGCACCAACTACTTCTACCCCTAATCTATCAAATCTAATTCTTTGCATGCCAAAGAAGGAAAGATTGGAAAACCATATCGAACCCGATATTAAGATCACATCTTAATGGTGAAAGATGTCTTCAGATCCTCCCCACCAAACCAAGATATCAAATTAATTCTCCTCTCTGTTTTGCGTGTAGGAGACATCAAGAAATTATGAAGACTTGCATCTCCAGGAGCTTTGGAGTAAAAATGGTAGAAAAATCAGATACAGATGCATAGTTTTTGTTTATTTATATTTTGAATTTCAGTCGTCCACGTGAAAGATCCAAGTTAAAACGGGCATGGGGGCTTCATCTTAACTTTTACAAATTTTTGAAGAAATGTAAAATTTATCATTTTACTCCACCCCTCTACCTTTATAAGATGGGCTTGATACGTCTCCTAATGTGAGTCCCCAGTGGAAACATGCTTCCTTTTTACCCCTTAACTCCTTTTTTCACAAAAGGAAAGTTTTCCAAATTTCCCCCAGAAGTCCACACCTCCGCCGTTGACTTTCAAAGCTAATTTTGACCATCCTTTCTTTGGCTTGAAGACCATTTTGATGATTTTAATATTTTGATAACAAGAGGTAAACAATCCAAGTTGCCTCCAATGGCCCGCTTCCCCGCCCTTTTAATTGTTCAAACTGCCATGTGTCTTAATGGCGCATCTTGAGATGGTCCCCAAAATTAGAGACCTTGAATGAGTACAGGCTCACCATTATGTCCTAGCCCGGCAGAATTTGTTTAAAAGTTGAAAGCTTAGCAGAAGGCACCATGTGTCTAGGGTGTGAGGTAGTTTCCTTTGGCCATTGAAAAGTCCAAGAAAAAGGAAAAGTGAGTGGAAGCTTTCAAGTGTCCTCCTGGTGCTTCTTCTAAAAAAAAATTCAAGGGCCAATTTCCAAAAATGTGCGTTCTCTCCATGTGTCCTAGGCATCTCAAATTTGTTTGAAAAATCTAAGTATGGGAAGACCCGGTGGAAACCTCCACATGTCTCCATGGCACAATTTCAAAATGTTGCCCAAGAGCGGAAACCCTGAATGAGTGTGGGTTCACCACGTGTCCCTGTTCTACCAAACTGTATTAGCTGGATAAAAATTTGTCTAAGGTCGAGGAAAAGTAGCGGGAGTCTCCACGTGTCCTCCCGGTGTAAATTCAATGCCAAACCAAAAAAATGAACTTTCAAATGAGCGTCATTCCTCCACGTGGACAAATTATGGGTCAAGGCAAGCCATAAATTTTTTAGAGTTCCCCACTGAGCCGCATCCTACCAAAAAGGGCCACATTTCCACTGATATAGAGATGTAAATTTGACTAGGAAAACACACTTGTGAAACCGTAAAAATGCCGGAAATCAACCGTTCGAGCCAGGAGATGAAATTTTCTTCAAGTACAAAAGAATTTGGAAATGTTACAAGATTCAAACATACTCCTCTGAGCTGCATCCATTCACATTTCCTCAGGTATTTGGGACAAAAATGACAAGGAAAACAATTTTGACTATGGAAAATGGAAAGAAAGGAATGACCTAAGTTTTTACACCCAATTCTCAGACTCCTTTAGGTTGACAGAGAAATGAAATACCAATTCTGGATCTTTAAGTGATCCTTGACCCAAGGAGGGACTGATCACGAAAAAAAAATGGAAGATAGAGTCTTTTTAAGCACAACACGGGGAAATAAAATGTGACAGAGGCCGCAAACTGAGGGATCTTAATGGAAAATGGGGTGAGACAAATTTGAGCACCAACACATTTGACGATTTATTTATATTTAATGTATATATAATTGACATATGGTAAATTAATTTTTTATAAAAATAATAATAATGAATATTATAATAAAAATAACAATTCTTCTTTAAAATTATGAACTATATATTACATTATTTTTATGTAGATAATAATAATTATTTTGTGTATGTGTGAAAATGTAGATATCCCACATATATAATTATTTGAAGGAACATGAAATCTGTATAATTTAATACTAATACTTTTACAATTTTTTAAGAGAAGTTCAACAAATTATGATTATGGCAATCAAACTGTAGCTTCCACCTACAAATTTTATGTGGTAATGTTTCTTGTAGAACAAATTGTAGATATTGTTACATATATTATATTGATGCAAAATGAAAAAGCTCAAACTATAGAAAATCCATAATATTAAAATATATGGAAAAAACCACAATTTGATGAAATAGTGGAATATTTACAATTATTAAAATTGTGGATAATTGACAAATTGTTAAAATTTTGGACAATATTATACACTATTGAAATCTATAGACTAGCTACAAATTTTATAAATTGTGGAGTATCAACGCCATAATAAATTGTGGATGAGAAACAATAATATCTGAAATTGTGAATGGGCTATAACTCGAAAACCACATTTTTAATTTTAAAAATTCTTTATAGCCACAAAAATAATGTAGAAAAATTATGGAATTTTTTTTTGTTTGTTGTAGTGCCTGAATATATGCAACTAAATGGGTTGAGACTCTCAGTGTGATTACACAACATGGAGAATATCTCAAAGTGCGGGACTTTTAAATCGAGAGAGCTCTCCGGATGAAGGATGGTTCATATTCCTATATTCAGCTGCACATGTTTATATTGTAGAGGATTTACTCTAAAACCTATTCTAACTTACCATGGAGAAAAGGTCAAGGAAATGCAAGAAACGAAAACTAAAATAATAAGGGTGATGTACCAAAGGAATGCTGAAACACCCTACTTTGCAATAAGCACAAACCATATAGATGCAATACAATCACCATTCACAAATAACCATAACTACAATGAGAGATCAGATGAATGCCATGAATGCCAAGACGGTTGAAAAATCATCCACAAACATGTATTATTGCTCCAGAATTGATATAGTAAACTACGATGGCTAAGGGGTAAGATTACATTACAACTTGAATGGGAGGATTGGACTCCATGAATCTACTTTGAGACAAGAGAAAAAGGGGAGTGTGCAGAGCATAAATGTCCAACCCTTTACAATAAGCCAAGCTCTTTCCTTTATAGTTGGTGCAATGAGAGGAGGAGAAAAGAGGCGGGACACCTGATCTGAAAGCTCAACTACTAGCCATCAATGCCCCTTCAAATCCACCAACAATCTGTCAAGTCCACCACTTTATGTCTATTTGGTGTGTTGAAGATGGGAGAATGGAAAATCTGATCAAATCTTATCTGGTTGTTGAAGCAAATCAGATTTTGTATTAATGGCCTCAAGGATGTTTTCCTATTCTTTACCAACCTCTCCTTCTTAAAAGTAGGGTTTCAAGCTTCCATCATGTAGAGGAGGTTGAGATATTTCCAACGGTGCTAAATTTGATGAGTTTCGAGCACTGGATCAAAATTTATTATCATTTGAATATTTAAATCAGATCCGTAAAAAAAAGGCGAAAAACAGTTTTGCAAAATGGGCACATGGGCCCAAAATTCACTTTGTGCCTTTTACACAAAAGTCACAAAAGAGAAAAAGATGCCTTACAACCCCACAAGCCCGTAATTCACTTTTGCTAAGAAAATCATCTTCGGGCTCGCCGGTCTGCATTTTTCCACTTGGGCGAAAATTCCTCCCCAAGCCAATTAGCCCGCATTTGCAAAAGAATCTCTCCAAGGCCTACCTTTCCACATGTAATCTAGGCCTGACACATGACTTCCCTGGGTGTTGGTGGAGGTATTACCTACTTTTAAACTTTACGCCTTTTCGAAAAAAAATCCAAAAGGTTCAAAACTACCCCCACAGACCCACCTTCCTACTTTGACTTGAAGCATGGCCACGTGTAGAGTTGGCGTGCGTTTGGGAACCACATGGAGGCTCGTCAAATATTTGGAACCTGCCCCAAGACTTTACCTTTTGAATTTGTGCGGAAATGACACATGGAGGCCTCCACTAATCTCTCTATACTTAGTCGATTAAATGGCCAACTTTGTCTACCTTTTTTACTCGTGGACACATGGAGGGAAAGCACCAGTTTGGGGAACCGCCTTTGGAGTTGATCTTTGAAGTTGCGTCAGAGAGACACATGGCACCTTGTGGTGACTCTACCCCATCTTGACTTTTCAATTGTTAACTCTATCCCTTTTCGAACCTGGGACATGTGGAAGGGTAGCGCTTGTCTGGGAGACCTATTTTTAGATTTACCTTTGAAGATGTGCCATTAAGACATGTGACACCTTCTGCTTGCCTTCTATTCTTAGTCAATTCAGGCCGATGCCTTTCTCAAACCCTAGAAACGTGGAAGCCTCGTACTCCTCTAATTCTCTGCTTTGGGTGGCTCCTTTGAATTTGCACTTATGAGGCACATGGAGACATCCATCATTTCTTTATACTTAGTCGATTATACAACTGGATTCGTCTCCCTTTTTCTAACTTGAAACACGTGGAGGCTTGGCATTTGTTTGAGTCTCCACCCTTGTCTTCGACCCTTGAAGGTGTGCCATTGAGACATGCGGCACCTTCCACCGACACTCTTATACTTAACCAATTTAGGCCCGTTGCTATTTGACTTATGTTGGAACCTTACCACGTGGAGATCAGGCACTAGTTTGAGTCTTCTCCTTGGGCTCTCACTTTTTAAATTCTTCCAAGGAGACACATGGTTCCATCCACTCGTTTGGACTTTTCAACGGCCTAATATATCCATATTTTGGGCATGGGACACATGGAAGCTCCACGCATGTTTTGAAACTCCATTTTGATGTGGCCTTTTGGAATTGCACTAATTTTATGCGTGGCACCTTCCACGAGTCTTTTGTTCGGCCCCAAGTCTACACGTATGTGGCTGAGTCCAAAAACTTTGAGCCTTTCCCTATTTTCCTCCTTAGAGTCTTTGGTTTCTTTGATGTTTTTTACCTCCCTTTCCGACCCTTCTCTTCCATATTCGAGTCTGCCTGCAACCTGAATGTTGGATTTGAAAGGTAGGCTCGTACGATGGAACTGACCCTTAGATTTCTTCCTATGTAGGGTCAGGTTTGATCAAGTTTTCCTGGGGGCAAAATGGGATAACAATTTGCCAACTCATGGGGACATCTGCCTGCTAGATGAGGAGACCAGTAGCATGGGAAATATCCATTGGGCATGGAGTCTATCTGGTGATTTTGAAACTGGTTTGGAACTTCCTTCCACTGCATGCACTCTTTTCTTTGTAAGAAAATATTGGATTCAAGATTTGTGAGAGTAGAGATATTTCTTAAACCTGAAGACTTCTCCCCCATTCGATTTTCCACAAACTTGATCTTATTGGAGTGCCATGAAAACATCTAGACCTATTCCAATAGGGATACTCTATAGATTTAGTTTCTTGTGGCCACAATTCTTTTCCATGGGTGAGATGAACTATAAACAACAATACCAGAAGTAATAGAACACGTGCACTAGCACTTAGGGAAAATGAAACCTAAACTATAACAAGACAATGTGCAAATGCACTTAGAGAAATTGAAAACCTAGGCTAATATTTATAGGGTGAGAAATTTTCATTTTAGTATTAGTGCTTGAGGTAGATCCCATTGACTGGAATCTGCAATTCTTCACCATCCAACTTAGCCAGCCGAAAGGCATTGCTACTTTTACATTTTGTGACCATGTAGGGGCCACTCTAAATGGCATCGAACTTGGAATGCCTTCCTAGTTTTGACCGATCTGCATCCCACTTTAGAACTAAGTCCCCCTCTTGAATTGCCCTTGCTCTTCCTTTCTTATCAAATATCTTCTTGATCGATGCTTGATCTTTGTCCATAATCTCCATTGCATTTTCTCTAGCCTATCCTACTTCCATCAACTATGCATACCTAATTTCCATAGGTTCAAACTCGACATGTTCCAACTGTTTCATGAGCTCTAAAGTGGGAAGCTCCAATGATATGGGAAATACTGTGTGTTTTCCATTTACAATCTTGTATGGGGAGATTCATGTAAACCTTTTGTATGTGATCCTATCAACCCATAGAGATGATTTGAGATTTATGTCCCAAGTTCTCTGGTTTTCATCAAGAGTCCTTCTAATAATCCTTAGTAGGTTCTTGTTTGTGGACTTTGCTTGGCCATTACCTTGACGGTAATAGTTTTATGAAGTGCTGAGGTATACACCATTCATAATAGCCCATTCGGTGATCCTTGCATAAAGGAATGCCAATGCGTTATCTGATATGATAGTGGCACGGGCTCCAAACTAAGTGAATATCCCCTTATATAAATCCAAGATATTGGATTCATTTTCCTCCTTAAGTACCACTACTTTAGTCTACTTGGTGAAATAGTCTGATGCCGTAAGTATTCACTTCTGGCCTTGGCTTGAATTTTGGTTGATTAATCCAATGAAATCTAGTCCCCATTGCATGAATGGTTGATCCACTAAAATTGGGCGAAGGGGCAGGGCAGCTAACTTTTCCTTCCCTATGAAGAATGCACACTTCTTTCACTTCTTGATCCATGAGTAACAATCACTAAACACTGTAGGCCAATAATATCCAACTTTCAAGATTTTGAGAGCTGTTACTCGAGGAGAAAAGTAGCATCTTGCTTCTCCATCATGGAACTCATGCAACACCATCTCAATTTGGCATGTCCCAATGCATCTCAATATAACACTATTGATGTCTTTCTTGAACAAGACACCACTAATAAGCACATATTGGATGGTTTGTTACTTGAAGTATCTCCTCTTTGCGTCATTCCATTTTGGAGGGCACAAACCTATTTGGAGATAATGCACCAAGGCTGAGTCCAACATGGAATGGGTGCATCATTAGCTAGCTACTCTTGATCGTTCTATAGTAATAGGATATCCTCTTCTTCATCCGCTGACTCAGCTAGTTGCTTTGAAGCAAGCTACTCACATAGACGAATGAACCAGTTTGGTCACTTTCATTTCAATATCATACTCCATTACATGAGTGATCCAACCTTATCTCTTCTCATTGAAGTCCTTGTTTAGGAGAGAATCCTTGATACCAACATGAGACACTAGTAGTTTAATTTTATTGTTTGAGACCAAGTGTCTGAACTTCTTCAAACTCCTAATGACAGAAAGGACATGATTTTCAATGAAAGAATAATTTACCTCGTAATCCTCCAACCTTTGACTGAAAAAGGCTATGGTCTATTCTGAAACTTCCTTGTAAGGTTGAACCAAGACAGTTGAGATTGTGTCTGACCCTCCAACAGCATACAACACGAACTCCTTTGAAAAGTCTGGGTTAATAAGAGTTGGTTCCTATGTTATTGTGAGCTTGATGGCCTCAAAAATATCTTTGCCTTATGCTGTCCATTTAAATGCAAGACTCTTGTTCAACATCATCGTTAAAGGCTTCACAGGAGTGGAAAAATCAGGCAAAAACTTGCAAACAAAGTTAATTCTCTCTAAGAAGCTTTGGATATACTTCTCTTGTTATGGAAATGGAAGTGTTCAGATGGCTTCAACCCTTTCAGGATCAATTCTTAACCCTTCTCTTCAGACAATATGGCCCAAAAATTTTCCCTCATGTGCTAAGATTACACATTTCTTTGGGTTTAATGACAGTTCAAACCTCCTACACCTTCAAAATACTTTCCTAAGGTAGAAGAGATGGTTTGTAGCATTCTTTGAGAAGATGGTGATATCATCCAGATACACCAACACTATCTTGTTCATTAAACCTTTGAATGCCATGTCCATAGCTCATTGGAATGTTTATATGGCATTTGACAGTCCAAATGGCATCTTCTTATAAGCATATGTACCCCATTTGGTGGTGAAGGTCGTCTTGTACTGATTTTCCTCTTTCGCCATTATATGATTATAGCCCAACTATCCATCAAGCAATGAAAACCTCTCAAAGCCAGCTACAACCTGCAAGATTTTCTCCATTGATGGAAGTGGGTAGTGATCTTTCAGTGATGCTCTATTTAAATCTTGAAAGTCTACACACAATATGATTTCTCAACTTATTTTCCTCACAGGCACTAAGTTTGCAACCCAACTTGAATGTTTGATGGGGAAGATGATGTTTGCCTCAATTAGCTTGTTAAATTTTTTTCTCATGAGAGGTTCAATGTGAGGGTTTAAAGGCCTTTATTTTTCTCTGAAAGCCTTAGATCCTAGATCCATCTCAATAGTGTGTTGTGCTAACTTTGGGTTGAAGCCTCTTAAATCCTTGTAAGTCTAAGCAAAGACATCTGGGAATTCTTGGTAAAGTTGAACAAACACATATTTTTCTTGTTGGGTCCTTACCTTTCCAATTTACAATGTCTTGCCTCCATCCATGGAAATTGACTCTGGATCTTCACCATTTACCTTAATATTTAGTTTCTCCTTTAGGAATTCATCATTTGGGCTGAATATTGACTCCAAAGTTACAAGGCCTTTTGGTAATTTTTTGGTCCTCAGCTGCACCACTTGGTCGCCATACTGTTGTTCCAATTTGTCTTCGTTTCTAGGTGATAACTAAGCTTCTTCTTTTAAAAATTTGACATTTTTCTGATCATTTTCAAAGACTTTCCAATTTGTGTCATTGTCTAGAATGGTTGGTCTTACAACCACCTTGATATGGGGCTGAGACTTATCACTTTTGATACTTTTTATAATATCAAATGTCACCCCAATTGCTGCTAGTTTGTTTACTGCATCATTCTTTTTCCTCGGTATGGGAACAATGTTGAAAGCTTCAAATTCATTGATGAGGTACCATACTCGGATTTTATAGCTCTTGAGTAGGTCATTCCTCACAGCATGTTGTCCTCTTACTTGATTCACAATCAACTCACTATCACCAAATATTTGCAGATTCTTGATCCCTCTCTTTCTTGCCCAATTAATTCCATGGATCAAGGCTTCATACTTAGCCACGTTATTTGAGAAAGCAAACTTGAAATGATAATCAAAGTAGTATTTCATACCTTGTGGTGAAATGAGCATAGCTCCTCCTCCTACACGTTGTCTACTTCTTGAGCCATTAAAGAATAACTTCCATACCTTGTTATCATCTTTGAGGTTTGGCTTAGTGATGTTAGGAAGAGGATGATTGTCTTCATGCAAGCAATAAACTCCTAGCTCAAATTCCTCTATTTCCGTCTAAGGGTCAAAAGCATGCTTCTTGCTTGTCTATTGATCAAGAGTCAAGTCTAGAATGTATCTAACTTTGGTATCAGATTTATGGGTGCTTGGATAATATTCTTGATCAAGGGCTGAACAATTTGCATTGATTAGACTCGGTGTATGAGGTTCAATATGGAAGTTTGTAATAGGCTCAGATCTGATTGTAGCTTTAGCTCCATATCTTGTTTTAAATAACATGTGTGACCAATCAAGAGGAAAATAACCTCTAATCTTAGTAGTGAAGTCCCTTGACAAAAAAAATGCAAAGTGTGGTGGTAAGTGTATGATTAATACGTTTTGCAAGACAGTCACATTGGGACATGCATGTAGTGTGAGGCTCAAATCTTTAATTACCCCAAATTTTGTTACCCTAGTCCCATCCAATTACACTACGCCACTGAAGATGGATTCATATTGAAGACCCAAATGATCGGCTATTTGTTTTAACATTACAGAGCTACTTGCTCCTAAATCAATCATGCAATTATGTACTAATTTTTCCCCAATGATAAATGAAACATGGACTGCAGGTGGTTTCAGATTATTACCTTGTTTTCCTCCATGATTTCCTTCAAGTTGGGCCACATTGGTAAGCATTTTTTCTTATTGCTTGGGGGGCTGATTTGAGGTTGACCAATTGGTCATATTAGCTTACAACAGGTGTCTTTGTCCTGGGATAGCCAATGACTCCCACATTGAGATGTTTACATTTGTTTTCTTCATTTGTTCAATGATGTTAAATGGGGATGAGATGTATTTTTGCTACCCCTTTCCTGTTATATTATTCTCATGCAAATGGGTCGTTACAACCAGTGCCTAAGCGGGTCTCGAAGGTGGCTTGGGATGGCTCTGCACATTGGGAGTTTCACCTTGACTACTAATACCTTGTGGAGTAACAGAGGGTTGTGGATTACCTGAGGTTGATGATTTTCCCTCGCCAATATTCCTTTTCTTGGATAGTGTATTGGCAGCTATACTCTAAGAAGGGGCTTGGTTAATTCCACATAAGTCTTTTATTTTCCATTTGACTAGCATCGTTTCATTTGTAGGTGTCTCTTGTTGAGATTCTCACTATTGATGTTCCTCTTGAATAGGGTCTTGTTTCACACCAGTTGTTGTCACCATGAGATCTTGGTTCAAAGCACCATTGAAACACATTGACTGGTTATGGGGCTGACTGCATGGGAAACACCAATCATATTATTGAGCCATATTATTTTACACTGGTACCAAGGCTGTAGATGTAGATGCAACATTAGGATTTTAGGGCTAGAATGGTCTATTGGTAGGAGGTTTGGCTTGAATTTGATTTATAGCTTAAATGGGTGGCCTATTAGGCTGATATGGAGGCCTATTGGGTTAAGTTTAAGGCTGATATGATTTGAAATTTTGAGCTTGTTGCCTCTTGATTGTCACCAACTCATTACCCAAGCTTTACAGTTGCTTTATGACTTCTTGGAGCTCATTCAAGGAGATAGAAGATGAGGTGGAAGATTCAGCTAAACTCTAATTCCTTGGAGAAGGTATGGGGGCTAATGTGGGTGTTTGACTAATGCTTGGACTTCCTAATTCTGGATATAGAGGCATAGGTGGCCTAGGTGCAAGTTTACGGTTTGGATTAAACAATTTTCAGCTCTAATGGAAATGTTATAGGATACATGTAAGGTTACACCTCCCATGGATTGAATCATTATAGAGATATAAAAATTTAAAGCTTTAAGACAATATAGGAAAGCACCTTATTCTGTGGGTCTCATGGTCAATGGAATCATATCCCATGTCCTTTGAAATCTGAAGTTCACGTCTGTCAAATGTTCATTAGGATCCCTATTAATGGTTGTCAATTGTTCCAATTGAGATAGGTTATCCCCTTTTTCTCTAAACTGGTTGTGAAGAGTCATGCATAGATGGTTCCAATTTTGAATAGAGCCTGCTGTTAGACTCATGAACCATTGAAAAGCTTTACCCTTAAATGAAGAGGCTAACAATTTTACCGTAGTGTCCATTTAAATGATTTCATGGATCACACAGACATTTACAATGTCTTTAATGTGGTCACTAGGAGTAGTCTGGTTCTCTCTAGTGAAATATGGAATGATCTTCAATGCTACAACTGGAACTGGATTTTGTGCATTGAGAGCGAGTGAGATTCTGTCAGTGAAATTAATGTAGGGGTTGGGTTGTGCCATCTTGATTGGTCAAAGAACTCTAATTGATTGAAAGAAAGGCCTGCTAGGTGGAGGCATTAACAATGTCCTAAGTTTGGTGGATATGGATACCTTTAGGCTCTTCTCCCCTCCCTGTTATATCTAGGGATAAATGCAAATAGACAAATAGCCCCTCTACTCTAGTTCTTGACCTTATTTGTATTCTTCTCATGAATCTGCCAAGCCTGGGCTACTAAAACCGTTGGACTCTGCCTCTTTTGGAGTCACCAGATGTGTAATTTCAAAACTTCTTAAAAGTTAAAAACTTGCAACAAGTGCACATCAATCTTGCTACAATAAAATGGTGACCTCTTGCTCCCACCAAGCGTGCAAAAACTGTTAGTGCAAAATCACAACACCTGTGAATGTCTACGACTAAATGGGTTGAGACTCTAAGTGTGATTGCACAACATGGAGCATCTCTCAAAGTGTGGGACTTTGAAATAGAAAGAGCTCTCCGGATGAAGGTTGGTTCCTATTCATCTATTTGGGTGCACATGTTTATACTGCAGAAGGCTTTACTCTAAAACATATTCTAACTTACCAAGGAGAAAGGGTCAAGGAAATGCAAGAAACAAAACCTAAACTAACAAGGGTGATACACAAAAGGAATATTGAAACACCTTCTTTGCAATAAACACAAACCATACAAATGCAATACAAACAACATTCACAAATAACCAGAAATGCAATGAGAGATTAGATGAATGCAATGAATACTGAGAGGGTTGAAAAATCATCCACAGAAACATATTATTGTTAAGAGACAAGATTATATTACAACTTGAAGGGGAGGCTTAGACTCCAAAAATCCACTAATGGGCAAGAGAAAAAATAAGGGTGCAGAGAAGAAATGTCCAACCCTTTACAATGAGCCAATATCTTTCTTTTATAGATGACATGATGAGAGGAGGAAAAAAGAGGTGGCCAACCTGATCTAGGAGCTCAACTACCAGCCATCAATGCCCCTGAAAATATGCCAACTATCTGTCAAGTCTGCCACTTTATGTCAATTTGGCGTGTTGAAGAAGGAAGAATGGAAAATCTGATCAAATCTGATCCAGTTGTTGAAGCAAATCAGATTTTGTATAAATGGTCTAAAAGATGTTTTCCTATTCTTTACCCACCTAACATTCTCAAAATTAGGGTTTCATACGTCCATTGCATAGAGGAGGTCGATATCTTTCCAATGGTGCAAAATTTGTTGAGTTTCGATCACTGCATCAAAAGTTATGTTCATTTGAATATTTAAATCAGATCCATACAAAAATAGCAAAAAAATAGTTTTGTAAAATGGGTTCGCGGGCCTAAAATTCACTTTGTTTCTTTCCCACAAAATTCACAAAAGAGAAAAATATGCCTCGCAACCCCGTAAGCCCGCAATTCAATTTTTCCAAAAGACCATCTTCGGGCCTACAAGTTCGTGTTTTCCACTTGGGCAAAAAGTCCTCCCAAGGCCTACTGGCCCGCATTTAGAAAAGAATCCCTCAAAGGCCCACCTTTCTGCATGTAATTTAGGCCTTACACATGGATTCCTTGGGTATTGGAAGAGGTGTGGCTTACTTTTAAACTTTACACCTTTTCGAAACAAAAGCCAAAAGGTTCAAACTGCCCTCGGAGACCCACCTTCCTACTTTGACTTCAAACATGACCATGTGTAGAGCTGGTGCACATTTGGGAACTACTTTTGGATTTTTCTTTTGAATTTTCATGAAAGAGATGCGTGGCTCATTCCATGGCTTTGTTCTATTTCTCTATGTTTTGGCTAAGCCCCTTTTGTTTGGCAGGGCCATGCATCTGACCTCGGACACGATGAGGCTAGGCACATATTTGGGACCCGCTCACAGACTTTACCTTTTGAATTTACATGGAAATGAAACGTGGAGGACTCTACCAACCTCTTTATACTTAGTTGATTAAATGTCTGACTCTGTCTCCCTTTTTTACTCATGGATACATGGAGGGCCAATGCCAATTTGGGGAATTGCCTTCAGAGTTCATCTTTTAAGTTGTGCCTGAGAGACATATGGCACCCTCCGCTGACTCTACCCCATGTTGAATTTTAAACTGTCAACTCTATCCCTTTTTGGACCTGGGACACGTGGAAGGCTAGCGCTTGTCTGGGAGACCTATTTTTAGATTTACCTTTAAAGATACCCCATTGAGACACATGGTGCCATCTGCTGAATTTCTATACTTAGCCGATTTAGGGTGATGCCTTAATTGAACCCTAGAAACGTGGAAGCCTCGCGCTTCTTTGAATCTTTTCTTTGGGTTCCCTTTTTAATTTGTACTAACGAGACACATGGAGACTTCCGCCAATTCTTTATACTTAGTCGATTAAACAACCGGCTTTGTCTGCATTTTTTTGACCTGGGACACGTGGAGGCTTGGTCCTTGTTTGAGTCTCCACCCTTTGCTTTGACCCTTGAAGGTGCATAGTTGAGACATGTGATGCCTTCCACCGACACTCCTATACTTAACCTATTTAGGCCCACTGCTATTTGACTTTTGTTGGACCCTGACCATATGGAGAGTTGGTGCTAGTTTGAGTCTCCACCTTAGGCTCTCACTTTTGATATTATGTCGAGAAGACACGTAGTTCCGCTCGTTTGGAATTTTTGACAACTGACTCTATCCCTTTTTCAGGCCTGGGACATGTGGAAGTTCCACGCATGTTTGGGATCTCAATTTTTATGTGCCCTTCTGGAATTGCACCAAGATGACGCGTGGCAGCTTCCACGAGTTTTTTTTTCAGCCCCAAGTCTACTCGTATGTGGCTAAGTCTGAAAACATCGAGCCTTTCCTTGTTTTCCTCCTTTGATCCTTTAGTTTCCTTGATGTTGTTTGCCACCCTCACTGACCCTTCTCTTCCATATTTGAGTCTTCCTGCAACTTGAATGTTGGATTTGAAACATGGGCTTGTACGACAGAACTAACCTTTAGATTTCTTCCTATGCAGAGTCGGTTTTGATCAATTTTGTCAGGTAGAAAAATTGGGATGACAGTTGTTTATATTTTTTCTAATATGGTTCATTTTATTAACTACAAGAAAACCAGTGATGTGACATGTGTAGCATATTTGTTTTTCAGAGAAGTTGTTCATTTGCATGGTGTTCCAAAAACTATTACTTTAGATAAGGACACAAGGTTCTTAAGTCACTTCTGGAGGATTTTAAGGAAGAAGTTGGGAACTCAACTATATTTTAGCAATGCTTATCATCCTCAGACCGATGGGAAAATAAATGTGGTAAATAGGATTTTTGAAAACCTATTAAGGTGCATAGTTAGGGAAAAGCGAAAACAATGGGACTTAGCATTACCACAAGCTGAGTTTGCATATAACCATTCCATAAATAGCTCCACATGAAAGTATCAATTTTAAATTATATATGGGAGCAATCCAAATAGGGTGTTATATGTGGTAACACTACTAGTTGATGGCAGTGGCAGTGATGATGCAAAAGCATTTGCTGAACATATACAAAAATTGTAGAAAGAACTGTGAAGAAGCTACAAAATAGTAATGATAAGTATAAGGAAATAAGAGATGTGCATAGACAAAGAAAGGTATTTACAGTTGCTGAGTTGGTTATGGTATACTTGCAGAAGGAAAGGTTTACAAAAGGAACCTCTAACAAGATGAAGTACATAAAGTTTGGTTCTTGCAAGATCGTGAAAAAAATAAATGATAATGCTTATGAGGTAGATTTGTAAGGGAATTTTAATATTTCTCCTATATTTATTATTTCAGACTTATAATCCTTGCATGGGGATGGCGAGAAGGCGATATTATTGACTAAGTAGTAGATTGGAGGCAGTAGGTTCTGGTGAAGAAGAAAGAAGGAGTGGATCAGATTCTAGATAAGAATTCAGTGGACATGCGACATGGGAAATACAACAAATATTTGGTACATTGGAAAGGAATGGAATAAGGGGACAATACTTGGGTCACAGAGTGAGAGATTAAGAAGATGGATGCAGATAAATGGAACCATTTTAAAGAATACAAATTACAAGAGTTGCATTCTTTTCAAGCAGGGGAGAATGATGCGCCAAAATTAGTAGGAACTTGAAATGGTCATAACTTGTGTTGCGAGTGTCCATTTAACTCAATTTTGTTTGAAACCACCTGTTTCAATGAGACGAACACAACGTTCAACTGGCCTTACAGGTTGGAGTAAACTACAACACATGTCTAGGCACAAAATATTCTATCTTGAGGCTGAAAAATTAGGATTTAAGTTGTAGTTATGTTTTTTCCTATTTTAGGCCATTAGTTAATTTTAGTCTCTTAGTTGCATTATGAGTTGGAAATTTAGTGTTTCCTATAATTTAGGCATGTAGAAGATGTGTGTAATTTTTTTTTTTGTACGAATAAGCATGTGAACTTACTAATAATAGCAAGTTCTAGTAAACTGCTAAAAATAGCAATTGCTGCCATCTAGAGTTTATTTAGTCAAATTTTCTTAGATTTTTCTTGGCAACTCGAGTTGGGAGTTTTTTTCCTATTTAAGAAACATTGTAATTCATGATTAAATAAGAAAGGAGATATATTTTATTTTGGAGTTCATAATATTTACAATATATTAAGTTTGTTTAGAATTTTCCTACATTAGAGAGTTCTCAATTTAAACAGCTAAATCAACAAGCCAAATCAGCAACTGTATAAACATGTAAAACTCTACCTAATCTTTACAAGATATAATTTTTCCTATTTCAATTTAATCTTTCGAATCATACAAAAAAAATTGAAGTCGTCTATTTCTTTTATAAAATATTTTATTTAGCATCCCGTTGCAGTAAATTATGGGATGTGAATATGGTGTCATTTTAATTATGCATATTATTTATAGACAAATACATATGGAAATAGGAAGGTTATCTCCAAAAAAAAATATTCAATCAGTATAATTCATTTTTACGGATGTGCTTTCAGACCCATGTGCTGAGTGATTTCAATAATCTCTTCCTTCATTAATGATTGTTAAAGAAAAATGCTATTGTATATTGGATTTCGTATATTAGAATTCGTGCCACATAAATCTCTACCGAAATATAGCATTATATAAAAGTGCATTTACTTTAGCCAAAATAAGTGTTTGGATAAATAGGATGTTCAACAACATATGGTTGTGAAATTTTCTATTATGCTCATAATTATTTTTTACCCGAGTTCAATGCACAAAATAAATCCGTAGAAGTGTACAATCATAGTTTTATTAAATTTTTGGCAACAAATAATTAAAATTTAAATGTTTTTTTATTAAAAAAAAATAATATTGACCTATATTTGGTTATGAATAAGAAATTTCACAATATTTATGGAACTCAAAATTATTATGTTGATAAAATTCATTGTCTACATCTTATAATCATGTTTTCTTTACATACAAAGTTGTTTTATTTCATTTGAAGTGAAATAAGGTTTTACTATGCATTTTGGACAATTTGCATTTCTTGTTTGAAACATACTAAAGATAAAGCCATGTTCCAAGTAGAATCCCATTTTTGAAGATGTGAATTCTAACTACAAGTTGAAGTGGTGGTTTTCTTTTTCCTTGATTTTGGGAGGAATCCATGGCTATGGATAAAAACAGCATTGTCTTATTAATAGAAGGGATTTGTTATTTTTATGTTTATCTTATTTATATGCATGTTTTATTTATAAGAATGCTATATTTTGTTAGGTTGTGGAGCCTATTTTCATGTGTGAAAGTGTTGAAGACTATACACTAAGAGTACTGTACACTTTTCATGTATCCTCGCCGGGGTTCGAGGTTTGGGCATGTTTTTGGGCCTTAAAACATGCCCGATATATCGAGAAATGTGATTTTATTATATGGGTGGGATTTTGACTCATAGGGTTTATGGGACGGTTTTTGCCCATGGTTTTGATACCCACAGTTTTGTAAAATTGTTTATGCAGTTGTCTATTTATATGGTTTTATGCATATGATATATGCATGAAAAACATTGCAGATGTGCTCTAAATTTGGGTGTGAATTCTATAGAGTTTGTTGAGTATAGCTCCAAATAGATCTGGGTATTGTATTGAGAGAGTGGTGGCTTGTAATAAAATCTGACCAAGTGATTCTTGGTGGATATAGCCCAAATTAGGTGAACCATGTTAAATATTGTCTCTTTCTGTTGTGTTATTTTATTCTACACTTTTATTTGAGATTTGTAATTTTTTCTGCATATTAATTTCTACTGTTGCAATTCTGTGAGGGATTTTTTCACATATTTTGTCTCTTATTTCCTCACAATTGGTATCAGAGTCTGGTTTGGTTTGCTGAAGTGTTGAATCGCAAGGAAAGTTTTATCTTGAGTGGGAGCTATGGTAGATGATGGAAGATCTAGGCTTGATAAATTCAACCGGAAGAATTTTAGTCTTTGGAAGATGCAGATGGAAGACTACCTTTATCAAAAGGATCTTTATACTCTGTTGTCTAAGAAGGTGAACAAACCCTCAAGCATGAAAAATGTGGAATGGGATTTGCTTGATAGGAAGGAACTTGGGACAATCTAGCTATGTCTTGCATCTTCGGTATTATTCAATGTCTCAAAGGAAAAGACTACAAAAGAGCTGATGGATGCATTAGGAAAGTTGTATGAAAAATCCTCTGCCTCTAATAAGATATTTTTTAATGAAAATCTTATTTAATATGAAGATATCTAAGAATGGTTTAGTAGAAGATCATCTAAATGATTTTAATACAGTTGTAAATATGCTAGCTTTGGTTACAATAAAATTTGATGAAGAAGTTAGGAATTTATTTGTTCTATGCTCTTTACTTGAGAGTTGGAATAACCTAGTAATGCCGATAAGCAACTTGATTACTGCTAACTCAAAGGTGAAGTTTGAGGATGTTGTAGGGGTGATTCTAAACAAGGAAATATGAAGAAAAAGCTTTGGAGAATCTTCTACTTGAGGGAACTCTTTGACAGTGGAAACTAGAGGGAGATAGAAGAATAGAGGAAACTGTAGAAACTCAAAGGATCGGGCAAGGTCAAAATCAAAAATTAAGATAGTATACCGGCACTGTGGAAAGTCTTGGCATGCAAGGAAGGACTGTTGGGAGCTTCAGGACAAGAAGAAACAATAAGAAGAAAACAAGAAGGCAAATGTGGCAACAGCTAATGTATGTCAGGATGCTTTGATTCTTTCTTTGCACAATATTATTGAATCTTAGGTTTTAGATTTAGGGGCTTCTTTCCATGCTTCTCCACATAGGCTTTATTTTGTTGATTATGTTCAAGGAGATTTTGGGCATGTTTTTCTTGGTGATGATGAGCCTTGTAGCATAGTTGGAAAAGGTTCTGTTCAGGTTAAGATGCAGAATGGGAATACTTGGCTATTGAAGGATGCCAGACATGTGCCTCCATTAAGATGAAATTTGATATCGGCAAGGTAGTTGGGAAGTGATGGTTATACTGTGATATTTACAGCAGACTCTTGGAAGGTTACCAAGGGTGCTCTTGTGGTGGAAAGAGGTAAGAAGGTTGGAACCTTATATTTAACCACTTATAGCACTAATGTTTGTAATCTTGTGGCTTCAGAAGTAGATACAACATTGTGGCACTATAGGCTTGGTCATATGAGCCATAAGGGCAAGGAGATCATAAAGAAGGATTTTCCTAGATATACAGAAATAGGTTTGGAGTTCTATGAGGACTGCATATATGGGAAACAAAAGAGAGTAAAGTTTCTCAAGGTTGGACCTACAAAGAAAGAGATTAAGTTAGAGTTAGTGCATTCTGATATGTGGGGGCTGGCTCAGGTATCATCTCTTGGGGGTTCAAGTTATTATGTTACTTTTATTGATGATGCAATAAGGAAAGTTTGGGTTTATTGTATTAGAAACAAATTTGATGTATTTTACACTTTTGTTAAACAGAAAGCCATGGTAGAGAATGAAACATGTCTTAATCTAAAATATCTCAGGGCAGATAATGGAGGGGAGTATTAGAGAAATGAATTTGATGATTACTATTCTAAGAATTGAATCCATAGGAAAAATATGGTTCCAAGAACTCCGCAGAAGAATAGAGTATCAGAAAGGATAAAAAAAACAATAATGGAATGTGCTAGGAGCATGAGGTTACATGTAGGACTGCCACTTTCTTATTAGGCAGAAGCGGTGAGCACAACTATGTACTTGATAAACAGAGGACCCTCAAGTGCCTTGGATGGAGGCATACCTGAGGAGGATTGGTATGGTAAGAAAGTTTATTATTCATTTCTTAGATTCTTTGGATGTGAGGTATTTGTTCATATAGAAAAGGATGATAGGACCAAGTTAGAGGCTAAGTCTGAATAATGTACTTTCATTGGTTATTGTGGTGATGACTTTAGATATAAATGTTGGAGTATTAAGGACAAGAAAATCATTTAATCTAGGGATGTAGTCTTTAATGAGAAAGTCGTGTATAAGTATCAGTTGCAAGAAAATAGAGAAGAATCCAAGAAAGAATATGTAGTGGTAGAGGATATTTTGGATGAAAAAGTGACATATGAATCAGTTTAGGAACCTCCTCAATAGGAACCCCAAACTCCTATATTGAGGAGGTCTTCTAGGGTAAGAAGAGAACCTCAACATTTTAGTCCTTCTCTTTATTATTTATTACTCACTGATAGTGGAGAACCAAATAGCTTTGATGAAGCAATGTAGGTAGATGTAAGGAAGAAGTGAGAGCAAGCCATGGATGAGGAGCATCAGGCTCTCATGGAGAACTAGACATGGGATTTAGTAAAGCTAATTAAATAAAAAAGAGCATTACAGAACAAGTGGGTGTTGAGAGTCAAAGAGGAATAAGGAGGAAAGAAAAGATACAAGCCCCGGTTGGTGGTCAAGGGGTTATCGCAGAAAAAATGTATAGATTTTGATGAGATTTTTTCTCCTATAATAAAAATGACTTCTATTAGAACTGTTCTAGGAATAGTTGTAGCAGAAGACTTGCACTTAGAACAACTTGATGTAAAGACTGCATTTCTCCATGGGGATTTAGAGGAGGAACTATATATGCATCAACCAGAGGGATATGAGGTCAAACGTAAAGAGGAGATGGTGTGCAAACTGAAGAAGAGCTTGTATGGCTTGAAACAAGCTCCATGTCAATGGTATAAGAAATTTGATAGCTTCATGATGGAGCAAGGTTATATTATATGTCATTTTGACCATTGCATGTATATAATGAAATTTGAGGATGGCAGTTATATTATCCTATGTTTGTATGTGGATGACATGTTGGTTGCAGGTAAGAACATGCAAGAAATAAAAGTACTCAAGAAGTAGCTAAGTGAATCCTTTTCTATAAAGGATTTTGGGGAAGCCAAACAAATCCTTGGTATGAGGATATCTTAGGATAGGAAGGAACAGAAGGTGAATTTATCTCAGGAAGAGTACATTAAGAAAGTATTGGAGAGGTATAATATACATGATGCTAAACCAATTGGGACTCCTTTAGTAGGCCATTTCAAGTTATCAAAGGAGCAGTGTCCCAACACAGAGTAGGAGAGAAACCAAATGTTCAAGATACCTTACTCATCAGTAATTGACAGTTTGATGTATACCATGGTGTGTACTACGCCTGATATTACCCATGCAGTGGGAGTGGTGAGTAAATTTATGAGTGATCTAGGAAGAGATCACTGGTAGGCAATAAAGTGGATCCTTCAGTATTTGAAAGGGACCATGGAGATAGTTTTGTGCTACAGTGGATTAGACACCACTTTTTGTGTTTATGTAGATTCAGATATGGCTGGAGATGTAGACAGTAGGAGGAGCATGACAGGTTATGTGTACACTATAGGTGGGATAACATTGAGCTAGATTTCACGACTATAGAAGCTGGTGGCTTTGTCAACCATAGAGGCTGAGTATATTACTGCCACAGAGGCAAGCAAAGAAATTATTTGGTCACAACAATTGCTTGAGGAGTTGGGGCATAAGCAAGTCAAAGGAAAGCTACACAGTGATAGTAAAAGTGCTATACACCTAGCTAAGAACTCTGCTTTCAACTCTAGGACAAAGCATATATAGTTAAGGTACCATCTCATCAGGACAACTTCAGAGGAAGATAAGTTGAAGCTGGAGAAGATCCATACTAGTCAAAATCCTACAGACATGATGACTAGGGGGTCACAAGGGAAAAATTGAAGTTGTGTTCAACTTTGGTTGGTCTTCACGGAAACTAGTGAAGGGTTGATAAGTTTGCTCAGAGGAAAACTAGTCTCCAAGTGGGAGATTGTTAGGTTGTGGAGCCTATTTTCATGTGTGAAATTATTGAAGACTGTACACTAATAGTACTGTACACTTTTCATGTATCCTCGCCGGTGTTTAGGATTGGGGCGTGTTTTTGGGCCTTAAAATGTGCCCGATATATTGAGAAACATGATTTTCTCATACATGTGGGATTTTGACCCACAAGTTTATGGGATGGTTTTTTCCCATGCTTTTGATACCCACGGTTTTGTAAAACTGCTTAAACATTTGTCTATTTATATGGTTTTATGCATATGATATATGCATGAAAAATATTACATTTGTGCTTTGAATTCGGGTGTGAATTCTGTAGAGTTTGTTGAGCATAGCTCCAAAAGGATCTGGGTATTATATTGAGAGAGCGGTGGCTTGTAATAAAATCTTAGCAAGTGATTCTTGGTTGATGTAGAACAAATTGGGTGAACCACGTTAAATATTGTCTCTTTGTGTTGTGTTATTTTATTCTGCACTTTTATTTGAGATCTGTAATATTTTCAACATATTAGTTTCTACTGTTGCGATTATGTGAGGGATTTGCCCACATATTTTATCTCTTATTTCCTAACATATTTAGTTTTCTTGTGGTTGAAGAATTTTTTTACAAAGATGTGTATAAGTTATATATATGTGCATGGATTTACTCTTTGTAACATGAAAAAGAAAGAGAATTGCATTATATTCTTCAAGACTCAATAAAAAAGAAGTTTGGCTTATTTCTGGTGGATGTAGCCCACATTGGGTGAACCATGTTAAATATTGGGTTTATTTTGTGTAATGCCTGTTAAAAACACCTACACCAGACCCAAGAACAACCTAGGATTAACTAGAAAAATTATGGAATAATATTTTTTTGAGAAATATGCCCGCATACAAGCTTCGAAAAATACAGTTGTCCCATTAATGTTTCTAATTAAATGAAATTTAGTAATAATTTTTTTTTCCATTATAACAAAATATTGAAAACCCACGTTTAAATTTTAATACATTTAATTTGAGTAAGCATGGTTAATTTCCCCCTAAGTTTTATTTTAATAACAATTTAAGTCTTTATAGTTAAAATTTCCACATTTAAATCTCAAGGGTAAAAGGTTCAATATCAATAAATACTAAAAATTAATTAATCCCACAAGGTTTACTAAAAATTGACATGGGATTAGAATTAATAAACATACTCCTACCCCATAAAGCGACCCCTTAAAAAAAGTCAACCCATGCATTTGAAATTAAAAATATTTAAATTAAAAATAATTTCCACTCACCCACTCTCTAGCTACTTTTTGTAGGGATGAATCTCATTCCTTGGATGGATTCATTTAGGACCCTTGATTAGGGAAAATGACAACTAACCCTAAAGCATGCTTAAGAATGTTTCTCTCTCTTTTCATTTGGCTCATTGTTTCTCTTTTGTTTTACATGTTATTGGAGGAGGATGAGAAACCATTGGAGGCCATTTCAATATTTTGGAAGAGACATACATGTTTTATTATTTTCTTATTTTTTATAAACTCATTAGGGTTTTAAATGCATTTATTTATTTCATTTCAATGTTATTTAGCCAAGTAGGCAAATGGTTTTGTCCCATTTTGTGATTTAGTTAAGTTTGTTTTATATTTTCATTTTGATAGGGTATATATACACATATATGTGTATAAACAATTATACACATATATATTTACTTTGTATAGAATTTTTTTTTTGAAAATCTATAATAAGTTAAAAGTCAAAATCACCATTAAACAATGATTAAATAAATAAAAGAAAATCTCTTCCTCATTGGAATTCGCTTAGTTATAACCCATACATATAACTAAGGGCAGGGCCGAATTAAGGTTTCGGAGCACCCTAGGCAGTACTCTAAGCATACGCCCCCCTCTCTAGGACCAGCGACTCACCAGCAGGTATAAAAAATATTTAATCCCAATTGAAACATTGATTCCCGAAACCAAAAAATATACAAATCCCGATTTCACAAAATATCCAATGGTAGACATCTAGTCCGTTTATATTCATTTGTAGAGCGCAAAATAAAACTATTAATTGAGGCAAATAAGTGCAAAATTAAACCATGTTCGAAAGGATAAACATGTGAAGATCATTAATATTTACTCTGGTTTACTATACATGACACACATTTAAAGAAAATTAGCAGAAGGTTGTTTGAAGATTAAACATTTGACAATCTATCATAAATTGTAATGCTAACCCCTTAATCTAAAAAGGAGAAATCAATCAAAGCCTTACATAAATTAAGAAAAACAATCAAAATCCTAGACTACATAATTAAACCTTGTTTGAAAGGTTATACATCTGAAGAGTGTTAATATCTGTTTTAGCGTACACAAGACAAATTTAATGAAAATTGGCAGAAGGCTGTTCAAATATGGCTTACCTGGCTGGTATTGGTGTAGTAATAGCACCAAAATGAAAAAGTCTCCAAATTTCTGATGTCAAAATGAAGTATGATGCTCCAAACTCACACGCAACCCTTAACAATTTCCCCACCAAAAAATAAAAGAATGATTGCCTCCAAAATTTTAAATGGAAAAATATTTAAAAATTTTGTCTAGTCACCTGCGGCTGTCAGCGTGTCATGCGGAGTGAACGTAGCAGCAGACCTGTCAGGCTATTCTTCAGACTGTACAATGTAATGAATAATGAATTTACTAAATTTACAGTTACTGACAACTGTTGATGGCATGCGACATAAATGAAAAAACCTGTAGGTTGTCAATGAAATTGAATTTACTTACCAATATTTATATATGTGAATGGAGGTTACACTTATTTTTGTAAACTATGGAGAGCCGACCTGTTACCTGAGAAAAACATTTATGGCGCCCCTGCCCAGTCTGCGCCCTAGGTAACTACCTAGGTTGCCTAGGGTATAAAACGTCCCTGACTAAGGGGATGTGTGCCACATGTCGGCATCTCCATCAACCCATATATATTATATTATTATATCCCAAGGTACATAGCACTGACTAGTGAATCCTTGATCCCGGTTCACCCCTGGTTTGCCTGTTGGTTTCAGTCCATTGGCCTCTACCTAGCCGATTCTGAGCATTAGATCATCCTTTGCCTCACAGATATCCTCGATAAGCACCTGACCTCCTGTCAACATGTATAACTCATCGTCGTTTATCCTACCATATTAGACCTGCCTCAGACTCCCTCAGAATCTTACCGCGTGCTTACATCTAACTTGGAGTTTAATCAACCATCTCCCCTAAGCCCCTCCACATGTTTGCTCCACTCATCTCAACAGTCAACTCAGGTCCACCACTGCACATTCCATGGACCAACCCCCCAATGCTCGACACATGCTCACTCATTAATCCAACAAAGCGCTAGACTGTCTAACTCTTTGGGCACTATGTTTCAACTCGGTGCCTTCACCCTTCAGCTCGCCTAGTCATTCTTCCAACTCACACCTGCAAGTGTTTTTTCCACCTTGCAAATCATCTCGCTGAGCTTCCCGCTGAGATGACTCTGAGTTAGTCAACTCTTTTGCTCCATTAAGCTCTTAGGACCCACTTTCATCCCTTTTCTCGATTTGTTTTGTATTTTTCTTCTTTTATCACATTGTATGGTCTTGTCAAGGGGAAAACTAAAAAAAATATCATTTTACAAGGGGATTTATTTTTCTAGGCTCCACGTATAGGGTTATTAGGCTTTCTAGACCAAATTTTCTATCTCGTTCCATTAAAGTGCTCTTTTTCACCTATGGTTAGTGAGTACGTATGCCACAACCTTGTAGAAAGAAAGCCTTATGTTTTACATTGTGAGATACACTTTTTCTTGATTTTACTTTTTGTGCTTGATTGCGTGTGTTCCTCTGCTTTTGACTAGGACTTCATTGTGGCCTCTAGTCTTGCGTAACTCATATTCTACTGCGAGGTGAGTGGTTAATTGTCTGACGTTACATGAACGTACCAAATTTTAATCATACATTTTTGTAAAGTTCCGCAAACAGGGGGGTTATCATTGTTCTTCTCAGCTGTCGTATTGCATGCACACACATTATCGGTTGAGTTTGATGTCTTACACTCTTGTACCGGCTTCTTCTTGTGCACCTTTCACTTCTTGCTTCCACTTCCACATCATGGAGGATGCTCTTTCCAAAATTGAATGTCTTAGGATTTCCTTACACCTTCCACCACATTTTCTCTTGAGAGAGACCTACAAATCATGGTGTGCTTCTATGGAACACTACTTCACCTACGAGGGTCTTAAACACTTTTTGATTAGGATGGTTCCTACACCCACTGATTCCAGTCATCTTGAGGACTTTATCAACACTCGTAACTATGTCATTGGTCACTTGATGTTGTCTATCAATAGACGTATCCTCATACATGTGGTAGATTCAGATCCTTCTCGCCGCATCTCAAGCATCTTTTAGTCTTTGATTAGAGACCCTTCACATAATTTTATCGTTGTTGTTGATGTTGATCTGGTTATCTTTGCTTCTTCATGTCATGGTATTTCCGCTGACACATAATTGTTTGATCCTTCTTCTAATGATGATGATTTTTCTCCAAGTTCTGATGCTGAGAGTACTAAAGAGGACTTCTCTTCTTCTTCTGTCACCTTTTGAGAGAGTTTTGACACCCCTTCCATCTCATTAGACATTGAAAAGTCTCATTCTCAGCCTTATACAATTATTGCACCATCCTCCTTTCAACTTCCATTATGTGAGGCCCCTTCCACTCCTCTTCCTTTATGCATGGATGACTTATACCTGTCTAGCATTTCTCTTTTGTTTCTTGAGCCCCCTCATTGGGATGAGTATATGCCCAACCTTGGTTGTCTTTTCACAATATCCACTTGTGATGGAGTATATGTTCCTCATCCCTATACACGTGCTTTAGAGGATTCCATCATCTCCTTTGTTAGGATATCCCCTCATAGGATCTTGATCACTTCAACTTTCCAAGAGATCTTCATTGATCCACCCTTGCTTTTGGATCCCTTTTTTGTTGTGGGGGGTTGAAGCATTTCCCTAACATCACTTGGACATCCTTTCTACGCGTGTTCTTCTTCATCACTCTGACTGTTATATGCATGTGGCATTACCTTTAGCTCCTTGGCACTCTATTGTTAGGACCATGTAACACTTCCATGAACCAGAATCATATTTCTTCATGTTGCTCCCTTCGGTTTCCTTCATGGAGTGGGTGGACTTCCAACACTCTATTTCTCCCCTTCCCAAGGGTAGGCACACAGTTCTATGTAGGTGTCTCTTCTTTAGTCTAGAGGTAAATGACCACGTCATTGACACTCTTCTGGGAGACTACCTAGAGTTTAAGAGTTCATATCCTTCCATGGCATATTCTGTTTCCCTCTTGACTCCCTTTTCTTCTCTCTTATATTATTATTTCCGAGAGATATCCCTTTTGCTCATAGATACCTTATCAGCCTAATTAGTGTCCAGGACCCATCTTTGGCATCTTTCTTAGATTAGAGAATGTGTTTTTCTCTTGTGGTGGATGTTTTTCCCACCATGTTTTCCTCCATTACTTGGGACACTTATTGTGCATGGGCACCTCATCAGGTTTTCGTGATGGGACCCATTTCTCTTTTCTATCTTTCTGCCTCATCTTAAGTTCTGATGAAGGGGGTTGTTGGTGTGCGTCATATTCGAGATTACTAGGCAATTCATCTCACTTAGGTGAGGTCATAGGTTTAGGTATCATTTAGGCATCATCATTTGATTCCCTTACGCGTCAGTGTGTCATTTGCACCATTGGGAGTTACTTCCTATTCCAGGAATTTAACTCTCCCTCTCCACTTGAGAGGTCATGATTATAACACTAGGAGTTACACAACACCCTCTATATGTACACTACTGTAGATCTATGTGATTGATTTGATATTTTGAATTTAATGAGGTTCTTCCCCTTTTTTTCAATATTTGCATGTACATATGGTTGATGCTCCCTCTTCGCGAGATCTCATCATGCTGCTGGTTTGCACCATGGTCAATTTTCACGCCGTCCTGCATGTTACTCATGCTTTTCTTTTTTACGTTTTCCCTTAGTTACCCCAAAGAGAATAATTTAGGGAACCATGCTAGCTCTTATTCGTATGTAATTATCTATTTGTTTTGCATCAAGATGAACATACCTCATTAATGTATGTGTCTAAAGAGTAGAAAAGATATTGCTAGAAATAAAAGAATAGTCACTAAAAACATATGTACTATAAAGTTCTAACTATGCACGCTATGTGTATAGGTATTCGTTTTGTATTTTTGATAATATATGAATGTTTTTATATTATTCAGTATAAGTATGTACAAAAGAAACAATATGAAATGAGATGCCTGATTAGTGCCTCAAGAGGAGGTAGAACTAAGCTAGGAAAAATGAAAGGTGCAAACCTTAAGTGTACTAATGAAGAATGGTCATGTGTAAGTAGTGCGGAGGTAGTATCATGTACCATAGAAAGCCCTGGATCAGAGTAAGGTGGACTAGATCCATAACAAACAATGTGTGATGAGATAAGTCTATGATATGTACTTTAAGAATGAGAGATTTGAGATATGATATGTGCATTAAATTAACTATGGTGAATCTTAGGAGAGTGACATAATATAGATGTATGTGAGGAGATTTGTTGGAAAAATTGAGAGGGTGAGAGCCACTAGAGATAATATGTGTGATAGATGACCTATTAGGAGATTTAAGATGGATAGAATTGGAAGAGATATTAAGTGTATAAGAAGGCCAGTAAGGAGACCTATAACTAGAAACATGATGGCATAATTTTAGAAGAGGATTTTCAACAGGAATATTGTAGATTGTGACATATTGTTATTGGTGAATGAAATTAACACATTCTTATAAATAGATGGGAAAACCTTGAGAGTGTGTAACCAAAGGAAACCTTGTAATGCCCCATGTGTGTTCTAGACCATCTCCTCTACATATCTTGTGTTCCATTTCCTTCCTTATATGTATTCAACTTGTATTTTGGCATATGTGTGTGTTACTTTGTCGATATTTAGAACTCACATAGTGGTAAATAGTTATTTTATTTATGGCCGGATGTTAGATAAATTTGACACGTGCTAATTTACTTTATAAACCTTGCAACTTAGTTCTTCATAGTGATAATAGGTATATTTTCAATTGCTGAAACATTACTCATTAATGATCGGGTAATGTGGATCCCATCCACCTTCCTTTAAAACATCGTGTTTTCATTCTATCATTTAGACCACAACTGGAATCAATTTTGTGTATAATATTGAGGTGGTTGTCCTTATATCTAGACCACACCTACATGTGCGCGTCTCAACTAAAAGGCATGTTACCCTAATCACTAGTTTATGCTGATTTTAGAAGACCGAATAACAAACCATTCTTCACTATGACAAAACGGTGAATTATAAGTAAGGTTCCGTATGTGGAGACACCCACATAGAATTGTTGGAATTGAAGAAATTGTTTATATTTTGTTGTGGAGCGCTAGTAAACCGTCTGACAGATTTTATGCCATTAAATTAGGGGCTTTCGTTTCTTAAAGTAGTACGTATACTCAATAAATGCATGTCGTTTTGGTAAACGTGGGGTGGAGAAAAGATTAAAAAAATGGGCAGTGGGGGCATTTACATTATCCCACTTTACCCAAAAAGAATCTTCCATATTTAAATCAAGAGTAGGTAATAATGATATCTCCTTTCTCGAATTGTTCAGATGCTTATTATACTATTTTATGTGTACGTCAGGGCATTATAAAAAAAATTCGATAACATTAAAACCCTCTAATTTCTTTAAACGTGTACCGACATATGGAGGGAATAAATTTTGGTCTCTGTAGCTAAGAGCCGACTACCCTCCACTGTATTTGCACCTATGTTTGGTGCGTCCCCCATAAAAGTATGCATGATGACTATCACTGCACCATCATTTAGGATTAAGTGGCAGGAAAAGGAGGGGTGATGTGAGTGCCAGAAATTGTCTTGTCAGTTCCGGAGCTCCCGCGAAATCTAGCGCAATCTTCCGTATCACTGCCAGTGGCTGCTGGCATTAACTTCGATTGGGGAGGCAAGTTTACCTGCCTAAACCGGTTCATCCGGTTGCCCATCGAAGCACTGGCTAATATCTAGTCACTTTTCTTTTGAGTGATCTGTGAGCCGAGTAAAATATACGCCACTGTCCCATGTAAAAGCCAGCACACACCTAGCCTGCCTTTTGTGCCTTATCGATGATGCTCAGAGTTTTATATGTGGAGGCAATAAACTACTAAGAGCTAAAGTCGGAGTCAAATATAATCCAAGCAAATTTACCAGTTAGGAGATGAAGGCTTCCTTGATATAGCCACTCGCTTACCAGTTAGCAGAAGCTCCTTAACAATTTACGCCCACAAAGGGAATTTCATAAGTTTAATTAGATTGCACTGAAAATTTGTAAGAGAAGTAAATCTTTCAAGTTTAATTTACTCTTTCAAATTCCCATAATGAAAGGGAAATTGTCCGTGTAATCAACATGTTAATTGCAAGAAAATTGTGTATAAAATTATTAATAAATACACTAATTAGAAATAATTTGTGTATATTGTGTGGAAAATTTTACTGTTTTAGGACACTCTTACAAAACACATTTTGGTTTTAATGTGTTGAAAAAAAGAATGTTGAAAAACAAAATGGATTCGTAATTTTTTAAATAATATTTATATGTTGTACTAAAAAATCAAATAATACAACTATTGTGTCATTAATTTATTATTTTGGAATTCTTGAATTACATTGAAAAATATTTTTTGAATTTACTTAGTTCCAATTAAATGACCTAAAACATTGTAAAAAATGTGAATGGTGTCTCGTTAACTTACAACCTATGTGAGAAGTTGTGATTGACCATTAAACATTATTAGTAATTTAAATAGAACTCCTCTTTACACCATTTTATTGGTTCCTACCCTGGTCATAGAGACCTTTTCCATATATAAAAGAAAAGTCTTATTTCCATTGACTAACAACTAAATGTCTATACGATAAGATCAATTTCATATTGACTCATCAATGAAAACTAAGCTTCAACACACAATTTCCACATGTTAATCAATAAACATTAATTACGATTCACATTTGAATAATTAAATTCATGCAAACTAATGTGCTCGTAGTTAAATTTTAGTCGCTTAACAATTAAATTTAGGGTTGGTCGAGAAGAGTTTAGGTTGTCATCAACTGATTTCTTTACATGTTTCTTACCCATGCTAAGGGTCTAATGTGTCCTTTGTGCCCATGAGATAATATTTGTGGAACATATTATATATCAACAATTTATTTTTACATGGTTGTTCAAACACCATAATCTACGATGCCTAAAATTGCTTATGAAACATAAAGTGCCAACACGTAACTTATTACTCCAAATTGATTCAAATCAAAATCATTAAAATGTTTGATGAAATTAAATTTAAATAAATTACAAGAGCTATGTAGATTATGGTAAAGGAATGAACCCTCAAATAAAGGAATCCACCTTCATGTAAAGGAAGGAAACTCATAGTAATTTTGAGGATAAAAAATTCTTTGTTGTGGGATGTGACAAAATGTTAATTACAATAAATTGTTTAAAAGAGGATAGAGTATATAATATTATCAAATGTATAAATATGTGAAGTAAAAATATATATTCATTTGGTATAGATAAAAAAGTCAAAGGTATAAAAGTTATCTAATAAATGATAGAAGAAGTGGAAACAAAGAGCAGTTGATACATATTGAAAACATCGAAACGAATAGTTTCCACTTGATATTTGATACATATACACATGTTATAGATAACTATGGTCTCGACCCCTTTTTCCAACGACTGCATTTGTAATTTGATTATGTTATATGTGTCATTTAATATTCGTAGGGGAATTATTGAATTGACATTTTACCTATGGAATCCTACATAAGATAGTCAATATCTCTTCATAAATCACCTAAAACTTTCATAAGATGTATTGTAAATATCTTGACAAAATCCTCTTGTACTATGACTCTTACATTCTATCAAAAGATGTAGTAAAATCTATGTTGAAATTGTGTATCTTTCCCTAAAGCTATATTAGAGACCTTTAAAAACCTATATTTTTATAGACATTCTGGATGTTTGTAACAACTTAGGATAATAAAATATATTTGGTACAAAAAAATCCAATGGTTTCACCCTCTGTTGAATGATTCCATCTAAATCAAAGATCTATGAATGATTTTTATTTGTAAATTTAAGTAGAATTGAACCTCTTAATAGATGTTAAGAAAAGGGAAAAGGATGAATATTCTTAGACGAGTCCTTTATATACCTCCAAGGTGAGTGCATACTCCACTATATGAGATTCCCTTTCTCGATCCATATATGAAATGTTTAGAAATAAAAAACGGGTAAGTGCACCAAATTGGGGGGCCAAAAGGGGGTCTTAAGTGGACGCATTTTTCTGAAAAAAAAAAATTCAACTTGTACAAGTATTTCGAACTAGTTACACTCAAAATTGGAAGATGTTGTAGAAATATGAATCATAACATTTAGAGTCTAGTTTCTAAGATACTAATTTTATTGAAAACAGATAAGTTTAAGTGGGTCAAACAACTAAAATATCAATAGATGCTCTTGTTGTTAAAAAACGTAATATAGTGACTTTCATGCCCCCAACCATTTTTTGAGCACCATTTAGTATTTTTGATAACCCTTTGGTAGAAAGATAGCTAGGAGCATCTAGTTTGAGCTCCATTTTTTTATAGATTTTTATAGCAAATATTTTTTTATTTATGATTTTTCAAGTACAAAATTTTTATGTTTTGAAAAATAACGTAGCTTTGACCATTCTCCCCCCTAACTACCTCAAAAAATATCGAAAATTATATATATATTTTTGAATATGTAAATAATTATGCCTAGTTTAGGCTAGTATACTTTTTATAAAATTTTGATCACCCAAAAAAAAGATACACCATGAAAGATCGACATATTTACACTTCAAAAAATAGCTATAAAAAGACATAGTTAGAAGATAAATAATATGGAAACCTTATATTAGTCAGAAAATTTGAAAAATTATATTTTTAGAAAGAAGAAACTCTACTCTACGTTGTGGTATAATTTTAAAAAAATGGATCGATTGTTTTATTTTGATTTATCATAGAGAAAGTGGCATTTTTACATTTTCTTGCAAAAACATGTTGTTTGCTATGTTTGTACAGGTCCATGCCTCAGGCTTGGGGATCCAAACCGGATCCCAAGCCTTGAGGCATGGCTTGGAAAAAAATAAAATACAAAATGTGTACACATTTTTCTTTGTTTATATATTGTGGCCCCCTGATGTATCTTTCATCTCTTTCACGGGAGTTCTGCAAAAATTTTGTTTTTTCTACAATTTTCTCTATATTCTTGCATGATTTTTAGTAGTTAATTTTGTCCCCTACCCCACTAGTTGATTTTTTCTAATCATGGGTGATAAACATCGAGCTAAGGACAAGAGGAAAGTCAAGAACAAGACATCGGAAAAATTGGAAGAGAAGAGAATAAAGAAATTGAAGAGAATGAAAAAACTTCAAGTAGGGAAAGGTACATCCGCTATATCAAATGTAGCTAATGTATTTGAAAATGAAGATGAAATACATAATGAAAATGTAGAGAATAATGATTTTGCAATGAATAATGATATTGAATTGAATGATAATATTGGTACGGATGAAGAAATTGATATGAATCCAATTGTTGAACCCTTGAGAATCCAAATGTTAACCCCGAAATTTGTATGAAAATACTGAATGAAAAAAGTAACCTTGTAAACGAATCTTCACCTCTAAGAACACCTCATTCCATTTTGTGAAGAAAACCAATTCAATTAATTGAAATTGATGAAAACATTATAAAACCAATGCCTAACAAAATGTCTGAAAGTAATGCGAGAACAAAAGCTAGTGGAATTTTAGATAATTAATTTGAGAATTTAAATGACACGCAAAGATGTCAATTACTTGTTACATTGATGAAATTAATTAAGATGAGACCTATAATGAAGACCCTAGGGTTAAGAACATCTAATGTTGTTGATCAAAATGCGTCAATTTTTGAAAAAAAACATAAAGCATACCAAACTGTAGGTGGAAAAAGATGCACCAAAGATATTAAAGCTACACGGCATGCACTTACTAAATGTATAGTAAGTGATAAAACAGTTAATAAACGCTTGATTAGAAAAACAAACAGTGCTTTGAAGATAACAAAAAAAACACTAATGAAAGCAATAGAGAGACGTAAACGTCTTGAGTCAGTCAATAACACTGACTATTGGGCTTTCTCTAGTAGAATTTCATGAATAGACAAGAATACATCTTATATTATAAAAGAATTAATTGTAAAATTTTGGAATGAGAACACAAAGGTGTCATCGAATAGAAGAGATACAGTAAAAAGAAGAATAGCTTCTCGTAATCGTGAATCATGTGCAAAAAGTCTCTTAGATTTAAATCAAACAGAATTGTTCTCTAAGTTTAAGAATGAAAATCCATAAATTAACATTAGCCAAATATTATTTGAAATGAGCAAACCCTTTTGTGTGAAAATCAATCACTCACGTACCATTTGTTGCAAGAATCATGTTGAATTTTCAATGTATTATGATGTCTTTTTGTCAAATACGTCATGTTTGCCATACTGCCATCATGTTGTAGGAGTGTGGATTAAATTTCCCACAAAAATATTTAAGAGAATTTATTTCGACAATATTTTGTGAAAAATCAACAAGACAATTTTTTTTATAACAAAGCATGTTTGGATGGAATGTGCAATGTATGTGGTGACTTGCCAAATTTGAAAAGTTGTATCCATGACGAGAGTACATATTCAATAGGAAAATAATTATTTGATTTCACCAAATATAAATTAGTGGCATATCAATGAAAATATGGAAAAGAATCTAAGAGGTGTGAGCTTGTTAGAAAACAATTACCTGTATTAGAATATATGGTAAAATTCAAAGAAGAATTTTTTTATGAGTATGCAAGACACACACATAGAGCTCGATGGTTGGATGAACAATTCAAGTTAAGAAAGGAAACATTCCCACTTGGTACCATTGTTTCAGTAGTTGAGTTCAGAGAGAATTACACATTGCAGCCACAAATGGAGGTTCAGTCTCAATATTATAACTCAGTGCAAGTTTCTATTTTCGTGCCTATAAAATTCATGCACTCTCCTGAAAGTACTGACAAAGATCAAAAAATATTAAGATAGTATCATTTCTACATCAGTGATGATCAGACACATTCTACAGAATATGTACAAGGGTGTTTCCAGGTGTTTTATGTGAACTTGAATGAGAGGAACATTAGATTCGATCAACATTACATTTGGTCAGACAACTTCACATCATGATTCAAGAATGCACGAATGTTTTATTGGCTAAATAGGATGCACAAAGAAATAAATGTACAACATATCTAGAGTTTTATTGAGGCTAGGCATGGAAAAGGAGAGCATGATAGTGCAGGAGCATGTGTGAAAAGAGAACTTGCAAGAGAATAGTTAAAGTTCAAGGACGGTGCTAAATTTACAGATGTAAAAAACATTATTGATTGGTGTGTCAAGAATATGGGCCATGAATTTCAAGAGAATTCAATGGTTCGTAGATATTTTTGGTTGATAGAGGAACAACATCTGGAAAACTTTGAAGATTGTATGACAGTTGTAGGATCAAGTGATCTACACTCATTTCGTAGTTCAGATGCAAATGCTTAGACTATTTATACTAGGTGCATGACATATTTTTGTATATCATTCATTGATTTTGCGTGGAATGAATGTGAGTCACAACAGTGGATGGATAAATGGACTTATAGACCTCTAATTCCATTCGACACACATCAAGTTCCACGAGCATTACAAGTTGCAGGGTCTTCAGATCAAATGAAAACATCACCCGACTTTGACCAAGTCTCTCATTTAGTGCAACAAGGTACATACATATATGTACATGCCATGTTTTATATTTATAAATAATTAAATGGTCAACTCTTAATGTATTTTTAAATTGACTAAACAATTTAACTTTCTGATACATAGGGCACATTTTTGCAGTGATTGCGATGGAATTTAACAAAGAGGGGACAAACTACTTCTTGTCTCATTGTTAAGAGGGAAAAGAATTGACTTCCACAATCATTTATGGTGAAGACCTTGAGTATCCCACTTGGTCAGTGGTAGTCACTAGAAGTTTGCTTTGACGATATCCTATCAAAAAATAAAACATTGGGTTGTTTGAAGACTATGAAGTACAGCGGAAGATACTTCACTAATCACATTTGGTCATCGCAACAAATATTAAATTGATCAAATATCAAGGTCAGCCATCAAACAAGAATCTGTGAAGGGTTCATGTATCAGATCATGAATCAATTCTTTCTACTTTCAAGAATATATTTGACCGTTGCGTTTCATTGGATTAAATTTGCAAAGGTATGTTCTTCATGAATTTAATTTAAATATTTACTTAAATGATTTTGTTTAAATTTTGTATGATTTGAAATTCTATTTAGTTTCTTACTAACATGTTTATGTAGGCTAGTGGTGCTAAAAAAACTTCCACCTTCATGTGGTTGAGACTGTAAGTAGAGAATTTATTATTCTCAAAGCCAAGTGAAGCTAAGAGAAATTAAATAATAGAAAAGAACAACAAACAAAAATTCTCATTTCTCCAACTGTATTTTTAAAATATCTTATTAAAATTCTCATTTCACCAGCTATATTGTATGAACCACCTATATTATTCAAGTGATTGACAATGGACAACCTTACATTGACTCAGACTGCAATATTTCACACGTTTGCAAACAGTAGGACAACGAGAGAACCAAATAGAGATGGAGAAAACTGTGAGAATATTTCTTAAAGGGATCTGACATGGAGGTATCGGATCTTACGATACATCTTTAGGTGCCACGAAGTCTAAGAAATCACCTGTTGAAGATATAGTGTGTTTTGGCCTTAGGGCTCTTAAGGGACTACACCCGGATGAGGTAGCCCGAAACCACTGGTAGCCTAGGGAACAAAAAAAAATCCTCAACTAGCATTGACCTAGCCACCCTGACGTGTTGGCATAGTTGGTTCAGTCCCATGAGCTTCCATTTAAAAACAATACCGTTTGGCAATTGTGCACTGACTAAGATTATAGTATTTCGCGTGTTTGCAAATAGTAAAACAACAAGAGAACTTAATGGATATGGAGAAAACAAAAATAGGATTTCATAGAGGGCCATGACATGGATATATTTGATTTAATGAAGTGTCTCTAGGTGCCATAGAGTCTGAGAAATCCCTCGTCGAAGATATAGCGTGTTTTGGCCTCAGGGCTCTTAAGGGACTACGCCCGGATGAGGTAGCCCGAAAGCACGAGTAGTGTAGGGAGAAAAAGGAAAGCCTTCACTAGCATTCACCTGGACACCCTTACATGTTGGCGTAGTTGGTTTGGTCCCACGAGCTTCCATTTGCAAACTATAACGTCTAGCAGCTATACACTGACTCAGACTGCAGTATTTCACGCATTTGCAAACAAAAGGAAAACCAGATAAAGAAATAGAGATGAGAAAACCACTAGATTATTTTGTAATAGGCCCCAACATTGAGATCTTGGATCTAACAAGATGTCTCTAGGTGCCACGGAGTTCGAGAAATCACCCGTCAAAGATATCGTGTGTTTTGGCCTTAGGGCTCTTAAGGGACAACGCCCGGACGAGGTAGCCCAAAAGCACGAGGAATGTGGTAAACAAAAAATTATATTTTAATGGCATTCACCTAGCCACCCCAATATTTTGGTGTAGTTTGTTCGGTCCCACGAGCTTTTGTTTACAAACCATAGCGTCTGACAGCCCTACACTGATTCAGACTTCAATATTTCCCGCATTTACAAACAATAGGACAATAAGAGAAACGAATGGAGATGGAGAAAACCATGATATGATATTGTAGAGGACCCCAACTTGGAGGTCTTGGATTTGATGAGACATCTCTAGGTGCCACGGAGTTCGAGAAATCACCCGTCGAATATATAAATTTTTTGTCCTCAGTGATCTTAAGAGACTACGCGTGAATGAGGTAGCTTGAAAGCATGGGGAGCATAGGGAACCAAAAATAATTCTCCAATAGTGGTCACCTAACCACCCTAATGTGTTGGCGTAGTTGGTTTGGTCCCACAAGCTACCGTTTGCAAAATACAACATCTAGCAGCCTTACACTGACTCAGATTACACTTTTTCACGCGTTTGTAAACAATAGGACAGAAAGAGTACCAAATAGAGATGGATAAAATCATGATAGGATTTTGTAGAGGGCCTTGATGTGGAGGTATCAGATCTAATGAGAAGTCTCTCGGTGCCATAGAGTTTGAGAAATCACCCGTCGAAGATATAACGTGTTTTGGCCTCAGGGCTCTCAAGGAACTATGCCTGGACGAGGTAGCTCGAAAGCACACGTAGCGTAGGGAACCAAAAAAAATCCTCCAATAGCATTCACCAGGACATCCAGATGTGTTGGTGTAGATAGTTGGTCCCACAAGCTACATTTGAAAAATTTAGCATCTAGCAGCGTTACATTGACTCAGACTACACTATTTCACTCGTTTACAAACAATAAGACAGCGAGATAACCAAATGGATATGAAGAAAAACGTGAGATGATTTTCTAGAGGGATTTAACATGGAGGTTTTGGATCTGATGAGACATCTCTAGGTGCCATAGAGTCGAAGAAATCACATGTCCAAGATATAAGGTGTTTTGGTCTCAATACTCTTAAGAGACTACGCCCGAACAAGGTAGCCTGAAAGCACGGGGAGCATAGGGAAGAAAAAAAAAAGCCTCCAATAACATTCACCAAGCCATTTAGATGTGTTGGCTAAGACGGTTCGATCCCACAGGCTATTGTTTGTAAAATACATCATCTTGTAATCTGAGTCATTGTACGGCTACAAGATGCTATAGTTTGCAAACAAAAGCTCGTGGGACCGAGCCAACTACGACAACATATCATGATGGCGAGGTGAATTCTAGTGGAGGCTTTGCTTTGGTACCCTATGCTACCCGTGCTTTCGGGCCACCTTGTTCGGGATTAGTCCCTTAAGAGCCCTGAGGCCAAAACACGTTATATCTTTGATGGGTGATTTCTCAGACTTCGTGGCACCTAGAGATGTCTCGTCAGATCCGAGACCTCCATCTTGAAGCCATCTATAAAATACTCTCTTATTTTTCTCCATATCCATTTGGTTCTCTCGCTGTCCTATTGTTTGTAAATGCATGAAATACTACAGTCTGAGTCAGTATAGGGCTCCTAGACGCTCTAGTTTGCAAACGGAAGCTCATGGGATCGAACCAACTACGCTAAAACATCAGAGTGGAGAGGTGAACACTAGTGAAGGATTTTTTTTGGTTCCTATTGATGGTGAATCACAAAACCCCTGAATGTTTGCAACTCGATGGGTTGAGACTCTCAGTGAGATTGTATAACATGGAGCTTTTCCCAAGTGTGGGACCTTGTGAATCGGGAAAGCTCTATGGATGAAGGCCGGTTCCTATTCCTCTGTTTAGATGCACACATAAAAAATGTAGAGGGTTTACTCAAAATTATAATCTAACTTACCAAGGAGACAAGGGAAGAAGATGCATAAAAATAAACCTAAACTAACAAAGGTGATGTACCGAGGAATGATAAACACCTGTCTTGCCAATAAACACAAACCATTAAAATGTAATGCAAGATCATGCACAGATAACCAAATTTGTAGTGAAAGATCAGGAGGATGCAAATGAACATAGAGAGGGTTGAGAATCATCCACAGACATGCATTATTTTCTCCAAAGATTGATACAATACACTACAAAATGCCAAGAGGCAAAGTTGCACCACAGTTTTAGATGGGAGGTTTGAACTCCACAAATTCACCTGCCAAAGAGAAGAAGGGAGGGGAAAAACAAGAATGTCCAACCTTTAGAAAGAAGCTCCTCCTTAAAATTTATAGGAAGAATGAGAGAGAAAAGAGATCGAAATTACAAATCTACCTCAACCACCTCCAAGTTGCATTTAATTCATCTCATTATGGCGGTAGGTGAGGACCTTAGCAACCCCAAAAATGGTGAATTGTATTTTACATTTTAAAGAAATTATTCTCACCCAACTAAGATATCCAGTTGTAGTTGGCTATAGGACCTCGTAAGATTTCCGAAAAGTCCAACCTTGCATGAATCTGAGCTTCCTGTGAAAATTTATGGCGATCTGAATATCTGCACCAGGGTTTGCTTCCTGTCGGGGTGTTAATGCTCAAAATGTTGTGCCTCCCGAAGATGCACCTCAGTGCATCCATCCTTATGTCGACATAATCTTACGTGCACCATAGACGCTGAAAATTCCATGTCAACGCTTTGTGCTTTGCGCCTCCAACCTGCACCATGGGCACGAATTTTTGGATGTCAGCATCTTCTTACCTGCGCCATGGGCGTATCCATTTTCATGTCAACATTTTGTTTCTTACGCCCTTAACCTGCGCTAGGGCGCATCCATTTTCATGTTGACATCCTTTTTCCTATGCACTTAACCTACACCAGGGCGCATCCATTTTCATGTCGACATTCATTTTCCTGCACCCTTAACCTGCGCCAGGGCGCAATAAATGTCGGGGTATGAGTTTCTTTGATTTTCATATTCTCTATTTGTCTATATCTACCCTGGGGGAGATATATACAACAATTTGATGACTCAATGGGATCACCTGCTTTCTAGCTAGAAGATCAGTGGCCTTTTAGCAATCCATTGGGCGTGGGGTCATAAGCAATACCCTGAAACCAACCTGATATCTGATCCCGAGTCTGATGCTGCAAATCCTACGAGAGCATGCTAAACTATAGAAATTCAACCTGAGAGAAACAAAACCTGTGGCAGAGCACTTAGGGAAATTGAAACCTAACTACAACAAGACAATGTGCATCCGCACTTAGAGGAATTAAAATCTAGGTTAATATTTACAAGGGTAAACCTTTTCTTTTAGTAGCAATGTTTAAGATAGATTCCATTCACCGGAATCGGGAGTTCTCCTCCATCCAATGTAGACAATTGGAAGGCATTACTACTTTTACATCCCGTGACCATGTAGGGGCCACTCCAAATGGCGTCAAACTTGGAATGCCTTCTTGGTTTTGCTCGATCTGCATCACATTTCAAGATCCCATTCCTAGAAGGTCCTTGCTCTTGCTTTCTTATCAAACCATATTTTTACTAAGGCCCAATCCTTCTCAATCATATGAACCGCATGTTCTCCGATTTCTTCCAATTCCATCAACTCTGCATATCTGGCCTCCATTGGTTTGAACTCAGACAACTCCAACTGCTTCATGAGCTCCAATGCTGGGAAGTCTAATGATATAGGAAATACTGGCTCTTTCCCATAGACCAACTTGTAAGGAGAACTACATGTAGACCTCTTTGGTGTTATCCTGTCAACCCATAATGCTTATTTTAGCTTGGTATGCCATGTTCTTTGGTTTTCATCCAGAGTCCTTCTGATGATCCTTAGCAAATTCTTGTTCGTGGACTCTGCTTGTCCATTACCCTACGGGTAATAATTTGAAGAGGTGCTCAAATAGATTCCATTCTTGATAGCCCATTCTGTAATCTTGGAACCTATGAATGCCAATGCATTGTCTGATATGATAGTGGTTGGCACATCAAACTTGGTCACTATTACTTCATAAAAGTCTAGTATGTTAGACTCATTTGCCTCTTTGAGCACTATTGCTTCGTTCCACTTGGTGAAATAGTCCGTTGCCATGAGAATCCACTTATGGCCTTGGCTTGAGTTTGGGTTAATGACTTAGAAAAAGTCCAATCCCCATTGCATAAATGGTTGGTCAACCAAAATTGGGTGCAATGGAAGCACTGCTAGTCTTTATTTTCCCGTGAAGAGTGCACATTTTTTGCACTTTCTTATCCATGTATAACAGTCACTGAACACTGTCAGCCAATAATACCCTACCTTCATTATCTTGAGAGCTGTTACTCATGGAGTGAAATGTCCTCCGAAATCTCCATCATGAAAATATCGTAACACCCTCTCAATTTGACCTATCCCAATGCACCTCAATAGAACTCCATTGATGTCCTTTTCAAACAAAACACCATCAACAAGCACATATGGAATGACTTGTAATCTGAAGTATCTCCTCTTTGCTTTGCTCATTTCTGGAGGGCATAGGCCTTCCTATAGGAAGTGTATCATATTCTGAGTCCAACAAGGAGTGGGCACATCATCATTTTCCTATTCTTGACCATCCTGTAGTACCAAGACAGTCTCTTTTTCATCACTTGCTTCAACTTGCTGACTCAAAGCTAGCAATTCACTTATTCCTTTTCCACGTACTAGTTTTGTGACCTTGATCTCGATGTCATATTCCATGACATGGGTTATCCATCCTGCACGTTTCTCGTTCAAATCCTTGTTTAGAAGGAATTCCTTGACTCCTGCATGAGAGACCAATAATTGGATCTTGTTGTTTTAGACTAGGTGCTTGAATTTCTTTAAGCTCTTGATCACTGCAAGGACATGCTTTTTAATGAAAGAGTACCTATTTTTGTATTCCTCCAAGCCTTGACTAAAGAAAGTAACTGATTGTTCTAATCCTTCTTTGTTTTGTTGTACCAAGATTGTAGAAATTGTGTCTCCACCACCGAAGGCATATAACATGAAGTCCTTGGAGAATTCTAGATTGACGAGAGTCGGAGCTTGAGATATAGCCTCTTTTATTGCCTCAAAACTTGCTTTGCCTTTAGATGTCCATTTAAATGCCATGCTCTTCTTTAACATCAACGTTATTGGCTTTACAAGAGCTGCAAAGTTTGGAACAAACCTATGGACAAAATTGATCCTTCCTAAGAAGCTTTGAAGAGCCTTCTTGTGACTTGGCAATGGCAATGCTTGAATTGCTTCAACTCTTTCTGGGTCAATCGTCAACCCCTCCTTTGAAACAATATGGCCTAGAAGTTTTCCCTTGTGAGCCAAGAATATGCACTTTTTGGGATTCAATGATACCCCAAATATTCTACACCTCTGAAATACCTGCCTCAAATGAAAGAGGTGATCCACTGCATTTTTGGAGAATACAGTGATTTCATCAAGATATATCAGAACTATTTTATTGATCAACCCCTTGAATGCCATATCCATTGCCCTTTGGAAAGTGGCTCCAACATTTGATAGCCCAAATGGCATCTTCTTGTAGGCATAGGTGCCCCATTTGGTGGTGAAAGCCATCTTAAACTGGTCATCTTCTTTCACCATTATCTGATTATACCCTGAGTAGCCATCTAGGAGAGAAAATATCTCCGAACCGGATACCACTTGCAATATTTTTTCCATTGAAGGAAGTCGGTAATAGTCTTTGAGAGATGCCCTATTTAGGTCTCAGAAGTCCACGCACAACCTGATTTCTCCACTCTTCTTTCTAACTGGAACCAAGTTTGCAACCCAACTTGAGTGATTGATCGGGAATATAATGCTTGCCTCTATTAGCTTGTTTAGCTCTTTCTTCATTAGAGGCATAATGTGAGGGTTGACTGGTCTCTGCCTCTACCTGATGGGCTTAGAATATGGATCCAATTCTATGGTATGTTGTGCAAACTTCGGATTGAATCCTCGCAGGTCCTCATAGCTGCAAGCGGAGACATCTGAAAATTCTTGGCAAAGTTGTATGAAATCTGATTTCTTCTGTTCAGTGGCCACTTTACCAATTTGAAGTGTTTTGCCTTCCTCAACCGGAATTGGCTCCAAATCTTCTGTCTTGACCTGTATGTTAGCCTTTTCCTTATGGAACTGGTCGTTAGGGTCAAGAAGATAAAATATAATATTACTATACCCTTGGGAAGCTTATTTTTCCACAGCTACACTAATTGATCCCCGTACTGCTGCTCTAGTCTGTCCTGATTCTTAGCCGAGAATTAAGCCTCTTCTTGCAATAAATTGATGATCTGTTGATCATTCTCAAACACCTTCCAGATCGTGTTATTATCTGGCACTGCTGGCCTCACAATCACATGGATATGTGGCTATGTTATTTCCCTTTTGATGTTTTCAACCACATCAAACATTGCTCCAACTGCTGCAAGCCTATATGCAGCTTCATTTTTCTTCCTGGGTATGGACACGATGTTGAAAGCTTCGAAATCCCCAATGAGGTTCCATACCCAATTCTTGTAGTTCCTCAGTAGGTCATTCTTTGTAGCATGTTGTCCCCTAACTTGGTTGACAATTAGCTCGCTATCTCCAAACACCTGCACATTAGTTATGCACTTTTTCCTAGCCCAATGAAGTCCATGAATCAATGCTTCGTATTCAGCTGTGTTGTTTGAATAGGAAAACTGGAAACAGAAAGCTAAATAATATTTGATACCTTAAGGTGAAACAAGCATAACTCCTCCTCCTGCACCTTTCCTACTCCTCAATCCATCGAAAAATAACTGCCATACCTCATTGTCATCCTTATGGTCTGGTTTGGTGATGCTAGGAATAGACTGGTTTTCTTCATGTATGCAAAAAACTCCTAGCTCAGATTCTTCTATTTCTTGGTAGGGATCAAAAGCATGTACCTTGCCTGCCCATTCATCAAGAGTCAAATCTGGGATGCTTCCAACTTTGGTGTCAGCTTCATCTGTGCTTGGATAATCTTCTTGATCAAACGCTGAACAGTTGGCATTGATTTGGCTTGGAGTATGAGGTTCAATGTGAAAGTTTGCAATTGGTTCGGATCTGATTGTGACCTTAGTACCATATCTTATTCTGAACAACATGTGTGACTGGTCAGCAGATAAGTAGCCTCCAATTCTAGCTGTGAAATCCCTTGATAAGCATAGGGAAAAGAGTGGTGGAAAATCTATCACTGACACATCTTGCAAAATGGTAACGTTGGGGCATGCATGCAAGGTAAGATTCTAACCTTTAATCACTCCCACCATTGCTACTATTGTCCCATCTAATTGCACTACCCCCTTTGATATGAATTCATATTAGAGACCCAGCTAATCAGCTATTTTCTTGGGCATGATAGAACTACTTGCCCTAGAATCAATCATGCAATTGTGTACTAGTTTATCCCCAATGATTAATGAAACATAGAATGGATGGGGCTTCAAAACTTTACCTTGTTTTCCTTCATGATTCCCTTCAGGCTAAGCAGTATTGCGAGGACATTCTCTTGCATATGATCCTATTGGTTCGAAGTTGACCAATTCTTCATGGCATCTTATAGAAGATCTCTTTGGCCTGGGATGGATAAAGATTCCCACATTGATATATTCACATTTGTCTTCTTCATTTGATCAATGATGCTAAATGGGGATGAAAGATCCCTTTGTTGTCCTTTAACTTGCACATTCCTTTCTTGCACATGGCAGCAACAGCTAGCATCTGAGTTGGCTTAGAAGGTGGTTTGGGCTGTCCTTACACGTTTGGAACTGTATTTTACTTACCAACACCTTGTAGAGTGATGGAAAGTTGTAGATCACTTGGAGCCAATGACTGCCCTTCACTAATATTCCTCTTCTTTGATCTTGTGTTAGCTGCTACACTCTGAGAAATTGTTTGATTCATGCCACAAAAATCCTCAGCTTACCAATTCACAAGTGCGGTATCATTTGGAGTTGTGTTTGGCTGAGATGTCCCTTGTTGCTGATTTGTTTCTTGACTGACTTCACCCTCTACGCTAGTAGTTGTCACCATCAAGGCTTGGTTCAAAGCACCATTGAAGCACATAGATTGGTTGTGAGGTTCATTACATGGGAAACACCAATCATACTCTTGAGCTATTTTTGTTTGCACTGGCACTAATGCTTTAGAAGCAGATGCAACATTGGGGTTATAGGGCTGAAATGGTCTATTGGCGGGGGGCCTTACTTGGCTTTTATTTGCAGCTAGATTGGGTGGCCTATTTGGCTGGTATGGTTTCCTATTAGGTTGAGATTGAGGTTGATAATAAGGTCTAAAGCCTTGCGCTTGCTGCCTCTCGAGTGTAACTAGCTCATTTCACAAATTTTGCAATTGTTTCATGACCTCTTAGAGTTCATTTTAAGTGCTAGAGGATGAAGTAGAAGTTTCATTTAAACTTTTGATTTCTAGGAGTGGGAATAGGAGCCAAAGTGGGTGCTTGACTAGTGCTTGGATTTTCTAAGTTTGGATACAAGGACATGGGAGGCCTAGGAGCTAGCTTACTAGCTTGATTAAGATTGTTTTCAGCCCTAATGGAAATGCTATAAGCAGCAGGTAAGGTTGTGCCTCCCATAGATTGAATTAACATATAAATATCAGAATTCAAAGCCTTAAGATAGTATAGAAAAGCACCTTCAGCTGTCGGCCTAACGGCCACTGGAATCCTATCCCAAGACCTTTGAAATCTTAAGTTGAAATCAGTCATCTGCTCGTTGGGAGATCTCTTGATAGTTGTCAATTATTCAAGCAGAGACAAATTGTCTCCCTTTTCTCCAAACTGCTCATGGAGAAATATGCATAACTGATTCCAATTTTGAATAGAACCAGCTCCAAGGCTCCTAAACCATTGCAATGCCTTCCCTTAATGTCAGCAATTTGATAGCACATCCCATTTCATTTTATCTCATGTATTGCCTAAACGTTAGCAATGTCTTTGACATGATCACGGCAGGATTTGTATGATTTCTCCAGTGAAGTAAATGGAATGTTCTTTAATGTTGCAATTTGAACTGGATTCTGTGCATTGAGGGCAAGTCCGCTGCTACCATTAAAGAAAGTTTGACAAAAGGGTTTTTGCTACGCCATTCTGATTGGCCTGAGAACCCTTTTTGATTGGATGAAAGTCTATCAGGTGGAGGGGTTTATACAGTCTTGTTAGGTGGAAATGGTTATCTTTATGGTCTTCGTCCTCTCCTTCCTCTGCCTGCTGGATAGCTGCAGTGGACAAATAACCCCTCTTCTCGAGTATCAGACCTCTGGTTTGAATTCTTCTCATGTGCCTGGGTAACTTTTAAACTACTACAACCACTGAATGCTATCCCTTTGAAGTCGCTAGATGTGTTTAGATAATGATCCTCAAAAGGGTATATGCTCCCCTACCAAGTTACACATCCAAACCTGATAATATTAAAAATAGAATTTAAAACTTGAAGGACCCGAAAGATACAGTTCTTCGAAAATTCTGTTTATCAGGTCTTGTTGTGTAGCACTACTCCTTGAAAGGTATAGGTTAAACTTATGTCAGGCAAGGCACTTACAAAACTGAACACCTGTGCCGTAAACTTGATCATGCTCAACCGCACCTGGTAAAACCTGTATACAAAAAAACGATGAATTTTTGAAAGTCCAAATCTCAAAAATAGAATAATCCCCTTTTGAAGATTATCCCTGATCTATCAACTAGTGAATTTTGACTTGTTTGGCAAGTAAGCCCATTCATTTATATCATGGATTGCATAAACCGTTACAATGTCTTTGACAATGATCACCAGGAGTGGTATGATTTTCCTCCAGTGAAGAATGGAATGTTCTTTAATGTTGCAATTGGAACTGGATTCTGTGCATTGAGGGCAAGTACGCTGCTACCAGTGAAGTTGACAAAAGGGTTTTGCTACGCCATTCTGATTGGCCTGAGAACCCTTGTTGATTGGATGAAAGGTCTATCAGGTGGAGGGGTTGATAGAGTCTTGTTAGGTGGAGATGGTTATCTTTATGGTCTTCTTCCTCTCCTTCCTCTGCCTGGTGATAGCTGCAAGTGGACAAATAACCCCTCTTCTCGAGTATCAGACCTAGTTCGAATTCTTCTCATGTGCCTGGGTAACTTTTACTACTACACCACTGAATTCTATCCCTTTGAAGTCGCTAGATGTGTTAGATAATGAGCCTCAAAAGGGTATATTCTACCAAGTTACACACCAAACCTGATAATATTAAAAATAGAATTTAAAACTTTGAATGACCCGAAAGATACAGTTCTTCAATTCGGTTATCAGGTCTTGTTGTGTAGCTACTAATCCTTGAAAGGCATAGGTGAAACTTAGGTCATGCAAGGCAACTTACAAAACCTGAAACACAATGTGCGGGAACTTGAGACATGCTCAACACCTGGGAAAACCCGAAATACAAAAAAATATGAAATTTTTAAAGTCAAATCTCAAAAATATAAGAATATCCTTTTGAAGATTATCCCCTGATCTATCAACTGGTGAAGTTTTGACTTGTTTTTGAGCAAGTTAAGCCCTTGAAAATCGATTTTGGAGTTTATCCTGGAAAGTGAAAAATCGAAAATTGTAAAACTTACAATTTCTAAGTCCAAATTCCTTGAAAATTACTTCAAATCTTGTGGAATGACCTCTGGGTCCTATCGGGCATGCCAAAACTGTTGATGGTGAAGCACAGCATGCCTAAATGTCTGCAACTTGATGAGTTGAGACTCTCAGTGTGATTGCATAACATAGAGCTTTTCCCAAGTGTGGGACCTTGTGAATCGGGAAAGCTCTCCAGATGAAGGCCGGTTCCTATTCCTCTGTTCAGATGCACATATAAAAAATGTAGAGGGTTTACTCAAAATTCTAATCTAACTTGCCAAGGGGACTGGGGAAGAAGATGCATAAAAATAAACCTAAACTAACAAAGGTGATGCATCGAGGAATGATGAACACCTGTCTTGCCAATAAACACAAACCATTAAAATGCAATGCAAGATCATGCACAGATAACCAAAATTGCAGTGAAATATCAGGAGGATGCAAATGAACATAGAGAGGGTTGAGAATCATCCACATAAATGCATTATTTTCTCCAAATATTGATACAATACACTACAAAATGCCAAGAGGTAAACTTGCACCACAATTTTAGATGGGAGGTTTGAACTCCACAAATTCACCTGCCAAAGAGAATAAGGGAGGGGAAAAACAAGAATTTCCAACCTTTAGAAAGAAGCCCCTCCTTAAAATTTATAGGAAGAATGCGAGAGAAAAGAGAGAGGAATTCCAAATCTACCCCAACCACCTCCAAGTTGCATTTAATTCATCTCATTATGGCAGTAGGGTGAGGACCTTAGCAAAGCCAAAAATGGTGAATTGTATTTTGAATTTTTAAGAACTTGTTCTCACCCAATTAAATATATCCAATTGTAGTTGGATATAGGAGCTCGTAAGGTTTCCAAAAATTTCAACCTTGCGTGAATCTGAGCTCCCTGTGAAAAGTTATGGCCATATGAATATCTGAGCCAAGGTTTGCTTCCTGTCGGGGGGTGTCAATGCTCAAAATGTTACGCCTTCTAAAGATGCACCTCGGTGCATCCATCCTTATGTTGACATACTCTTACGTGTGCCATAGACACTTAAAATTCCATGTCGACACTTTGTGCTTTGCACCTCCAACCTGCGCCATGGGCGCAAATTTTTGCATGTCGACATCTTCTTACCAGCGCCATGGGCACATCCATTTTCATGTCAACATTATTTTTCATGTGCCCTTAACTTGTGCTAGGGTGCATCCATTTTCATGTCGAAATCCTTTTTCCTGCGCCCTTAACCTGCACCAGGGCACATCCATTTTCATGTCGACATTCTTTTTCCTGCGCCCTTAACCTGTGCCATGGCGCAATAAATTTCAGGGTCTGAGTTTTCTTTGATTTTCATATTCTCTGTTTGTCTATATCTACCTGGTGGGAGATATATACAACAGTTCCCTATGCTACCCATGCTTTCAAGCTAGCTCATTCAGGTGCAGTCCCTTAATAGCCCTGAGCCAAAAACATGTTATATCTTCAACCGGTGATTTCTCAGACTCCGTGCCACCCAAAGACATCTCGTCAGTTCCAAGACCTCAACATTGGGGGCCTCTACGAAATCCTTTCATAGTTTTTATCCATCTCCATTTTTTTTGCTCGCTTTCCTATTATTTGGAAATGTGTGAAATAGTATAGTCTCAGTCAGTGTAACACTGCTAGATGTTGTATTTTGCAAATGGTATCTTGTGGGACTGAACCAAGTACGCCAACACATCACGGTGGCTAGGTGAATGATAGTGGATGATTTTTTTTGGTTCCCTACACTCCCCCGTGCTTTTGGGCTACCACATTCGGGTGTAGTCTCTTAAGAGCCCTGAGACCAAAGCACGTTATATCTTCAACATGTGATATCTTAGATTCCGTGGCACCTAGATACATCACATCAGATCTGAAACCTCAATGTTGAAGCCCTCTATGAAATCCTCTCCTGATTTTCTCCATATCCATTTGGTTCTCTCGTTGTCCTATTGTTTGCAAACACGCGAAAATACTGCAATCTGAGTCGATGTAGGGATCCTAGACGCTGTAGTTTGCAAATGGAAGCTCATGGCACCAAACCAACTACGCCAACACGCTGGAGTGGCCAGATGAACACTAGTTGAGGCTTTGTGTTTGTTCCCTATGCTACCTATGCTTTGGGGCTACCTCGTCCGGGGCATAGTCCCTTAAGATCCCTATATGACTAGATGGGCTTAAGAATGAATTTTATAGGGGTATGTCTAAGAACACAAGGGAGTTATCAATCACCTAGTAAATATTTCTTGTTTAGTTCTTTATGGGAGTCAGTTGGCCTATAACTTAGTGACCTTCTATTCATTGATAATATATGCTATAATAAACCTATGGATGCTTTCAAAAGTGCATGTTATCCTAAATTCACCCCTCAAGGTAAAATTGGTAAGATACATCAATTCTTCACTTCCAAATGAGTAGATTGATTCAATGCCCAAAATCATGTTTTTGTGGTCTCTTTGGTTCCTTTCTAACTTCCCCATCCAAGGAAAAAATCCAAGAAGTTCATAAAAATAAAAAATATCCAAAAATGAAGTCGCAGGAATGTTATAATGCATTGCGGGTCTAGAGGCTATGGATCATACCAGTGTGGATCATACCAAGGTTCGTCATACCATCTTAGGATCTGAAATACAAAGGAATCAGATAAATTAGAATTTTTTTCCCAAACTGCACAAGTTCAACAGGGACGAGCGGGATGCACAACGCTGAAGCGGCCACAGGCAATAAAAATCAGCAAAATCAGAACTTTTTGTCCCAAGCGGTCTGTAGGATAGTTAAAATGTTGGTATGCACGGGACACGATCAGATGATTTTTACCAGAAGTCAGTATATTATGGGTGCTGCAGATATTTTCATCCAAGACAATCGAGACAAAAGTTCACATGGGACGCGCAAAGGTGAAATCGTCGCACAAAGAGCCAAACTGAGTGGGATGCAGCTAATGCGGAAGTCAACGACCCTCATGGCCTGGTCAACAACAGATGCGTAGGGACAAGGAAGCCCAAATTGGTTGATGCAGAAGAATGTGTCTGAGATAGCCGGGACACGCGGACCCGATTTTGCTGAAATAGCCACAGTGAAGAGAAAAGTCAAAGTTTGACCTCCTGAACTTCAAATGGCCATAACTTTTAACTCCGAGCTCCGATTTTAATGAAATTGGACTTTGTAGAACAATTTCTTAATTTTAGTGAGGGTATATATTTAAATAAAAGAAACATATTCGGCTCTATTTAGTTAATGCTCAGTCCCGTCAAATGACAGAAAACGCCTGGTAGACCCAAAATAGCTACCCGCACTCAGAAAGCCATAACTTTTGCATTTCTCAATGAAATCACACAAAATTGGTATCATTGGAATTGTGTTTCAAATCCTAATGCAAAAAAATCAAGAAATCTAGGAGTTCATGAGAAATAGAGGGGATTTTTTTCATAAAACGTGGCCAGATTCATGACTGTGTTTTATTTGGTAGTTGGGAGTGCAATTAAGAGGCAATGGTCATCATTTTTTCTCTGCTGCAACACTTGAGACAGTATGCGGGGCCTTTTTCAAGTAACATACCATAATTTAAATCCATTTAATGCATCTTATAGGTGGTTGAAGGGTATATTTAAGGATTTCTATTTTCCCTCTCTCTCTCTTCTTATTTTTCTATAAATTGGAGTGTTGGGCTCATTGTAAAAAGAGGTAATTTTACTGTAGCAAAGCTCTGTCAAAATTTTTTTGTGAAGCCAATGTGTTGCAGGCCCTTATAGTGGACTCCTTGCATGGTGATCCAGGCCCTTCTCTTGTAATAGATTGAACTGTGCATATCATGAAGCAATAAAATGTAAGTTTGTGGATGCATCCTCCCCTGCTGTGTTTTCTTGCAATCTTCTTGCCCCTTCAACCTTCATTACAAGCACATTGTGTCTATTTTTATACTCTTGCAAGGACTCATTATTATTGTGCATGTATGAAACATTATCATGACTACATTTTCCAGATTGTGAAGAACTATTAAATCATCCCTTCTAGCATGTATTTTACTTCTATTTTTCACACATTGGAAGACTACTCTCACATCCCTCATTTTTTGGTGTATCACCGATGTAGTATAGGTTTTCATTTCATGCATTTTCTCTCTCCTTGGTCCTTTGGAAAGTTAGATTAGGTTAGATTAATTTTACCTACATTAGAGTGGATTGTGGCAGGTAGTTTAGGAGCAAGAACGAGCTTTCTCTAGAGGTCTATCTCAATTAGCAAGTCCCACAACTTGGAGATAGTACCCATGTTACCCAATCACATTGTGAGCTCAATAATATGCACTTGTGTAAACATAAGGGTGCTGTGATTTGGTGATAACAGTGGAAAAGGATAGGGGTAGTCATCAAGCCTAGTGAAGGGTGTGATGTGATTTCCAAATAACTTGAAATGCCTACAGATTTAAAGGTAATAAGATGAATTGGATAGGATTATACAATCAAGAATCCATGAGTGTCTGAATCAGAATGTCATTACATGTGGAGACATTCTTAAGCATTGGAGTAATGTATATGGAGAGACATTCTCAAATTATTAACAGATGAAAGCCATCAAATTGTGACAACTCTCATGTGTTTTAATAGGTTAGAAGACTAAGAAGCATAGAAGAATGTAGTAAGTGCATGATGAGATAGGAACCAATGAAAAGAGACCATGGGCAAGAAGAAGCACAAGTAAGGTAAATACACATATACACATTAATAAATTGAATGAATAATTACTCATATTAGGTAACTCTTTATATACATACATTATATAAATATTGATTTCCAAAGTTTGATGTATATTATACATTGAAAATGCTAGTACATGTACATCACCAATAATTAAAAATTTAATCCATAATGTCTTAAATATTGTCAAGTGCACATCATATTAGTTTCATGTAAAAATAATCTCAGAAATGTAAGGTCTCATACAAAATTATCAAGTTCCAAATAGTATTTTAATGTGCATAATAAATACAAAAATCCCCAAATAGGTCATATACCATCAAGTTCAAATGCCATATAGGTGTACATACAATGCCATTCATATAGGCATACAAAAACAATGTCATGAAAGACATATATATTTCCTACTCATCAAAATCTATCCCTCTCTTGGCCTTGCTCGAAGAAGGCCCTCCCTTAGATGAAGATGGAGGTCTATGAGATTACTTTGTATCATCTTAGCCCATGCTTCGAGTCCTCTTCTGCTAAATACTCATCTGTAGATGAGCTTGTAAATGTAAACAATGTTTTTTTGTCAAAACATAACTTATATATGTTTTTAACATGTATTTAAGACCATGCTAGACTAAAAGTATTTAAATAAATACACAAACTTACCATAAGTTCTCAATCACACTGAATTTGCATCTCACGCTCAGATGAGTATTCGGGAGCTCTTGCAGTACGAACAAGGGTTACGAAAACGACAAGATGGAGGAGTTTATGCCCTAAAAATCAAAATGGAGGGGGTTGACAGTTCCCTACATACACATAAGATCAGAAAATCTAACATCAGAATTAGCGAAAATAGAACTATGTACATATATGTACATAATGAGACAATATTTTAACTAATTTTATCAATATAGAACTATTATTTTTACCCCTACCATGCCTGTGAATCAAATTAACATGTGCTGCTACCTGTCGTAGGTAACTCCTGCATATACACAATGAAGGACATTATTAACATAATTTAATAATTCTATAATGAAATACATTAATAACATGTAATTTAACATAATATGAATTACATGAGAAATTTAACAAAATTTACGTGTTATTTGAATACCTTAGTGAGTTGTTGCGCAGATGAAATTGCAGTGGCAACACCTTTATCTACTTGTCGCAGATATGGTGGGGTGTATAGTGAAGTCAACATATTTATCAAACATGTATATCATGTGAGTTAGATGGACATACAAGAACATACATATATTTTGAATTCAAAACTAATATATATATATATATATATATATATATATATATATATATATATACACACATATATATACACACATTTATGTGAAAATTTTTACATAATTAACATTCTCAAATTACCTCTATGAATGTATTTGTATGCATGGTGCTCGCCGCCTGTGGTCGGGATGAAGATACACCTCCCGTGCACTGTAATATCAATGCATATACATGTACAAATATAATTATTTAAAAAATTTAACATATCTAAGTAAATCAAGTACTCCAAAAATTTTGTATCAAACATAACAAAAACATAACAAATTTACCTACAAAGGTGACGCTGATAAATGTAATCCAAATGTATCACTCAAAAAGACATCTAACATAGTGACATTATCGTTTGCACCCCTAGCACCAGGTGCACCAAAATCAGTACAGCATGAAAGTATCATCCTCCTCAGGCCCAAGACATATGCTACCACATGACGAGCAAATATGTGGCCTCATGTTAGTACTCCCTAAGGGAGTACTCTGTGTATCTCCGTGAGCATCTGGCTCAGAAATATCCCTCATATGTCGAACAAGGGTCGCAGATATCCCCTAAAGTGCACGTGGAGTGTATCAATCTATATTGTCTCCTTCACTTCTTGAGGGACAATCCCAGTGTGAGGGGGCTTCTGTGCAGGGAATCTACCCTACTGAATATGTGCATGTCTGTGCACCTATTCTATCTTGTGTAGATCCTTTTCCTCGGCCCTCAAAATCATCAAAAATCAAAATAATTTAGGATCTTGTTTAGGATAAAATTAGCAATAGAGTTTCCTCATAAAGTATAATGGCACCTCTTTGTTATTACAAGGTGGAAAATAAACACCATCCCCATCGT
>CM034152.1:565829214-565874948 GCA_019776745.2 Taxus chinensis | reverse complement strand
AATGCAAACTGCCCCAAAATTTAAGACTCCTTATCATAACCTCAATGGTAGAGGATAGTTTATGTTGCCAACTGTCTACCTTTCCATGTAGCTTAAAAGCTTCGTCGATGAAGTTTAGCCCGGCAACAAGCATGTCATCCACCATGGCTTCGGTAGCTCTACCATAGACAGAATACTTTGTGCATATCTTTAATTTTCTTGCACTTCATCTTGGCTTAGAATTACAGGAGGGGTTAGAGCAGTCAAGGGGGTGGGGTCTAAAACTTTGTCCTTAGACAAGAGTGACTTGATATAAACTAGTGAGAACTTGGGCTTGTTCTTCCAGCTGTTCAATCGTCTGCTGCCCTTTCTCTACCCTTCCAATGACTCTGGTGACTGTTTCCTAGAGGTTATGAATCTCACCTTCAGGAGTAGACTCTCCCATAGGGATCCTTGAAAGCTCCAAGTCGGATGTCAGCAACTCTTGATCCGATTTGTCTACTGTGGGCTTAGCAATCTCCAGGAATTGCTGACCTCGAGCATCCGACACAATCCTGGAAGTCGTTCTGGCTTTCTTAGCACGAGAAGGAGTGGTGCCCAATAAGGCTGCTACAGCATCAAAATTTGGTCCCAAGCTTTGAGAGGAGAATTTTCTCTTCCTTTTATCAACCAGAGGTTACACCCAAGCAAAAGAGGAAGAAGAATCTGCAGGAGAAGCAAGGGGACCAAGAGACAGGGAGCTCATGATACTCAAGGTCTGTGCAGCTGCTGACTCAAGCTGAGATGCAGGCAGAACACTGGAGGTAATGGCGGCAGAAGAATCAGTAGTACCTGGAAGTTCGGCGCTCTGGACTTCTTTATCTTTATCTGTTGGATTTTCAGGAACACTTGTAGGAATTGGCACCTCACTGTCTTCACTTTCACTGAGAACGATGATGTTCTCTGGCCCCATAGGCAATTCTGCCTGTTTTCTTGGAGGGTCATCCTCTGCAGGCTCCTTCTTTTACCTCTTTGAGTTTCTTCTTGTATACCTGGGTAGATGGAGAAGGAGTAGATCCTACAAGTCCCTGAGCTATTGAGGCAGGAGGGGTTTTCACTGGTGTCCTAGACTCTGGAACTGATGCTTCCCTTATGGGTGTCGAATCATCTTTGGAGCTGGATTCTCCTGAGTGCCCTCTTGAATTCTCGGATCTTCTTACTGAACCAGACCCTAGTTCTGATCAAGACTGGGGCAATAATCTCAGCCAGATCATCTCTTTCTTTTCTGTTCCAATCCAGGTCCTCCAGAGGGGTGTGCTTAATCACATTTTCGTATTCATACGAATATAGCTCAGAATTGTCATCCTGGAGACCTTCAGGAACTTGGTACAGGCTGAGTTCTTGGATCAATTGCAGGGAGAACCTGCCACAATGCCTTCTTCTGGCTTCAAAATCATCTGCACAGTCGGCCCAGTAGTCTTCTGTATCTGCCCTGTGATGATAGACTATCTTGATGTTCCTTTCAATGAACTTCTTCAAGTCAAAACAGGTTCTTGGCTTGAAGAAATGAACAGTGATAGGGACCAGGGCTCTTTCTACGTTCTGAGCATCCAGGGCCGTTTTACATGTGTAGTTTCCCAGAGAGATGGGAAAATGTAAGCCAGAAATCTTCTTGTCTCTGCAAGTTCTGTGCAACTTGTCCAGTTGCCTGCATATCTCGATCAAGGCCATTTTGTCGTTTGCCAGAACATGGGAAGCCGCAGAGGAGTGTTCTCATAGCCAGCAAGCCTGATATAAGAGAATTTCCTGAACTGAATGAAATAGGCTCCATATTGTGATATCAGGTTCATAGCTTCGTCTGAAAACCTCCTGGCAGTGTCACCTTCGAGCAATCTGACCATGTACATGGTGAAGGCATCATTGACCCTTCTGAAATTCCGATTGCTGGTCTCTAGGGTGAACTGCGGGCAATAGGCGTACACCTGGATTGTCTTTGTGCGCATCAATGTAGGAAAAGCCAACCATTGCCGTGACGCTGCTCTAGGGTATACTCAGATACGAAGTCATGAAGAACTTCTTTGTTTGTCGCACATTGGATAATTACTCGGCCAAATTCATGCTTATGATTTCTGCCCAATTGATGTTTTGTGTTCCCTCGCACACCATGCTGATGAGCGGGCACATCCAGAAATGAAACTCATTGGTTGAGGGCAAACCCATAACCCGAGCCACAGGATTATAAAATCTGACAATTCTTCATTGAAATCCACCCGGAAGAGGGTTTTGGTCAGACGAAGAAGCTCCTTTCCTAGGGTTCTTCAACCAAGACCTCGCCACTCGAGCTTTATATTTATCACTGTCTTGGTCGAACATGGCCTGTGCTTGATCACGAGAGACGACTATGGCATTGTCCATCTCCGGAATCCTCAGAGCAGCTCCAATGGCGGCTGCGTCTAGCTTGGCAATGAGCTCCCCGTGTACATTTGTCAATTCGCTCGAGTCGGGGTCGAAGTGAGCTCCGCATGAAAGTACCGTATCAGCACACTGCACTGAGATAGGGAAACCTCCGGCGAAAGCCAAACCGCTATCATTAATCATCTGTGCCATCGGCGTAGGGTTTGCATCTGTCATTCTTGACCAAAGTTGCCGAAGTCGAGATGACGGGCTTCACTGTCTCCGATATTGCTAACGGCAAACTCGAGTGGAGAAATTTGCTCCTGTCCCTGAAACTTGATCTTCATATTGATAGATTCGGAGCTGCGACCCAGACTCTGGAAGGAATTTGCAAAGGGAACTAGGTTGCAAGGGTTTGAGCAAATGATAGCAAGAAAGCAATGTGAAAAATGCGAAGGTGGGTATGCTTGGTTATATAGCCGTTTGAGGAGCGGAATGAATTTAATGCGCATTGAATACACCACCACCAATTTGAAAGAGCGTCATATTCGGAATGAGCGGGAAAAGCTAAGTATGAATGACACTTGGTACGCTTGGAACAGGTGAGACGCGAATGCGCGAAACACGCGGCTCGGGCAAAATGGAGAGAGAATGCACAAAAGCTTTTGGAACAATTGGGATGAAAATGCGCGAGGTACGCGGTTCAGGCATTTTCGGCCGAAATTGGAACAGCAGGGCCCATTTGGACTTGGGGACTTTTGGAACAGAAAATTCCGGAGTACGCGACTAGGAAGTTTCGGCCGTAAATGGGAAAAGCTCACACAAAAGTTGTGGGACGAAAATGCGCGAAGTACGCGGTTCGGGGAGTTTCGGCCGAAAATGGGAAAGCTCGCACAAAAGTTTTTGGGACACTTGGGGCAAAAATTTCCGACGGGCCCGAGAATGGGACAGTTTCGGGGATTTCGGCCGATCGCGGAATAACTTGCACTTTCGTACTTGGGGACAGGTGGGATAGAAAGTCCCGACAGACCCGAAATACTTACAAAACGACCCAAAACTTAGATTCTTTCGACTTCACAAACCTGGGTATCTCAGAAAAAGCACTTAGACTCAAAATTTTCAAAATTTGTCCTTGTTAGAGAGGGGAATTTTGAGTAGACAACAGCTGGCTCCTTCTGGGGATGACTTGGCATAAATTCACTGAATGAAGCAAGGCAAGAACTTAGACAAACCTGGTGTAGCAGACCAGTGCCTTATCTATTGGGCAAAGGAGTCAAAAACAAAAACAATACAGAGGGCAACACACACAACAGAAGGGAAACACACCGAAAGCAGGGAAAGCAAAACACTGTACATAATATACAAAGGGGACTCCCTAGTCACCTAGGATCTGAACAACTTCAAATACTGCCCACTATAAGGAAGTGGGAGGGGGGAACCATCCATGTAATCAAGATAGAAAGAGTCCTTACCAGCAAAGTGTCTTATCTTGAAAGGTCCCAAGCCACAGAGAATCAAATTTTCCATGGCTGCCACGAGGTTCATGTCTTTTGTCCCATAACAACACAGTATCACCAACTTGGAACTCTCTGGACCTAGCTTTCTTATCGAACAGAACCTTCACCTTCTGCTGGTGGGTAGATATTCTGTCAGCAACCTCCAATCTATCCTCGTTCAGTTTGTGCAGGTACATGATCCTTTTGTCCAGAGCATCATTGAAAACTAGTTGTCTTCAATGGCCTTCATCAGGTGCAAGGCTGGCAGGTTCCACTGTCACTGGCAATTGAGCCTCTACGCCATACACTACTTGAAATGGGGACATTCCAATGGCTCTTTTAGGTGTGATCCTGTCTGCCCAAAAGAGCATCGTAAAGTTTCTTATGCCAGTTTCTCTGAGATTCATTGACCAACTTTTCTTATGATAGTCACCAGATTCTTGTTGGTAGATTCTGCTTGTCCATTTCCCTGGGGATAATAATCTGAAGAATGAGCCAGAGAGATGCCATACCCGTAGCAGAAATCCATTATCTCAGTTGAGGAGAAGTTTGAGGCATTATCTGTTACAATCTTGTTAGGCACACCATACCTAACCAAGATGTTCTCTTTAATGAAGTTGCACACTACTTCAGAAGTGGTGCTCTTGACTGGAATAGCTTCCACCCCATTTGGTGAAGTAGTCAGTAGCAGTTAGCACATGGGTATGTCCAGCGCTGGAAACAGGGTTGAGTGCACCGATGAAGTCTAGACCCCACTGTTGGAAAGGTTCTTCAATCACAAACTGGTTTGAGAGGCAAGGAAGCCAATTTAGGTCTTCCCACGAAAGTCTGACAGGCCTCACATTTATCCACCCACTTGGATGCATCTTTGAACAAAGAAGGCCAGTAATACCCTCCACGGAGTATCTTATGAGCTGTGACTGTTGATGAATAGTGCCCTCCACATGCCTGATCATGAAAAGCTGAGAGCAATTTTCTCTGTTGTTCTTTGTCTACACACTTCAGGAATCTTCCATCCAAACCACGCTTAAACAAGGCATTTTCCCACAATACATATTGTGCTGATCTCAACTTAACAGTCCTCTTTTCTTTAGCAGTTAAATGAGAGGGGCATTCCCCGTAGGTGAGAAAATGAGCGATGTCAGCGTACCATTCATCAACTGAACTCAGGAACAGAACAGTAGGAAGGTCAGCTTTCTTCTCCAGTAACTCGTGTTGGGTTCCTTCAGGCAATGAGCTCGCAAAGACCTTTTCCCTGAACCAGCTTGGTTGGCTTGATATCAAGGTCATATTCCTGGACTTTAGCCACCCAGTTCCCCCCTCCCCCCCCCCTCCTTGGATCCAAATTCTTGTTGTGTGAGAATTGACTTTACAGTCGTATCTGGGACCTCAAGCACACGTAGAGTGAGAGTTGAGGATATAGAAACGGAACTGCTTGACAACTTTGACTACTGCAAAGGCATGCTTCTCCATCATGGTTGTACTTTAGCTCATGGTTCTTCAGGATATAGCTCATGAAGGCAATTGGTATCTCATGTTTATCAGGATCCTCCTGGGTTAAGACAGCAGCCAGAGTACTGTCTGTAGCGTAGCAGTAGATAATGAAATCCTTGCTGAAATCAGGGCAGGCCAAAACTGGAGTTTTAGCAATAGCTTTCTTGATACCCTCAAAGGATTCCTTTCCTTCAGAAGACCAACCAAATGCTTGCTTTCCTTTCATCATCTGAGAAATATTCAAAGTTAATTCAGTAAAATCAGGGATGGAATCTTCTTAGAAAATTGATTCTTACCGAAAAAGGAATGCACGCCCTTTTTACTAGTAGGGAGAGGAATCTGTTGGATGGCTTGAAACTCGTTCTGGATCAATCTTGATGCCATCCTTTGAGACAATGTGTCCTAATAGCTTTCCCTCTGTAACACAGAAGACAGATTTTTTAGGATTTAAGGAAATCCCATGCTCTCCGGCATCTTTGCAGAACTGCTTCTAAGTGGTCGAAGTGATCTGCTCTTGTCTTTGAGAACACTGTCAGGTCATCAAGGTATATGATTATGCATTTTCCCTTCAAGCTTCCGAAAGCCAGATCCATAGCTCTCTGGAAGGTGGCACCGGCATTAATCAGCCCAAAAGGCATCCTCTTGTAGGCAAAGGTACCCCAAGGAGTTGTGAAGGTTGTCTTATGTTGATCAGCAGTATCAACCTCTACCTGATTGTATCCAGAAAAGCCATCAAGCATAGATAACATCTCAGAGCCTGTTACCCGCTTGCAAAACCTGATCCATCATAGGCAGAGGGGTAGTTATCTTTCAGAGAGGCCTGATTCAGGTTCCTGAAATCAACACAGATGCGGATCTCTCCATTCTTCTTCCTAACAGGTACAATTGTTTGCAATCCAAGTCGAATGGTGAATGGGAAAGATGATTTTTAGCCTTTAGCAGTTTCTGAATCTCCTGAAATATGGTGTCAGCTATCTTTGGGTTATACTGCCCTCTGCTTCCGCTTGAAAGGCTTGATTCTTGGCTTGAGAGGGATAGAGTGTTTGCATTTCTTTTGGCTTGAAGGCTTTTAGATCTTCATAAGAATAAGCAAGCACATCCTTATATTTCCTTAGAAGGTCAATTTCTCTTCTCTTTTCATCTGATGTGCAACACTTCCCGATATTTACCAGCTTCGGGTCATCATAACTCCCAATATCAATTTTATCATACTCAGCTGATTGCCGAGGTCCAATGGAAGCTTTAGATCTCACGTACCTGTCATGCTTATCAAACAACTCCTCCAAACTCACCAAACCTTTGGGGACCTTGTTTCCTTTGAGCTTAATGCACCTTTCCTGATCAGTTTCTTCTCCTTGGGTGACGGCTTGATCCGAAGACACGCTCTCAACGAGGCAGGTTGTCACTTCCTTCGAAATACAGTTGTTCAAAATTGCCCTTGAGCTCCAGGAAGGAAAAGCAAATGCTGGTCGTCGTTGAAGACTTGCCAGTTGTTAGTATTGTCAGGGACACTAGGTCGGTGGACCATCTCAATAGTGAATTTATCCTGAGAGAATTCCAGGATGAGGGATCAATAATGACCCTGAGACAGCCAGGGAATCAGCACTACTGTTCTTTTCTCTGGGAATTGCTTCAATGGAGAAGGCATCAAGGAATTCAGTTGAATCCCAAACCTGATTCCGATAATGCTTCAGCCTCCCGTTCTTTACCTGAAACAGGCTTCTGACTTGTTTCACAATCAGCTCTGCATCACCACGAGCCAAAAGATTTTTTACACCTCGTTCTTTGGCCACCTTGCAATCCAAGGATGAGAGCCTCATACTCTGCCTGTATTGTTAGTGTTCTCGAACTGCAATTTGAATGAAAAGGGGTACAGGCAACCCTCAGGTGATATTAACAGAACGCCGGCTCCAGAACCAGCCGAAGAACAACTGCCATCGAATTCTAAGATCCAGAACACCATTGGGGATCTTTAGGTAATATTTTGCAGGGTCGGATTTCATCAGGGGGACAAAATCATGTAATTACCATGGCCTCTGTCCTCATAGAGTATTTGTGCCTTGGGATCATCTGTCTTCTGCACAAATGTACTCGGACTGCTTCTCAGGTAGTAGCTTCTTCATTTGTCCATTAACAGGTAATGAGAGCGTGTGACCAATCCATTTGAATCTCTCCAACCCCACATCGTTACAGAAGTTTTCTGCTTAGCAACATTCCATAGGAAGGAGGAATGTCTGCTACTAGTATGGTAGCCAAGACCTTCTTTTCAGGGTAAAGCAGCAAAAGCCACTTGTGTCATCTTTAATCCTTCCCACCAAAGGTACTTCTTTACTTTCCATGGAGTAGCAAGATCCATAAGTACGAATAAGGGTCAAGCCTAAAGCATGAGCTACTTTGGCGGGCATCACATTATCTGAGGCTCCGGAATCTATGACACAGTTACTGAGCCTGTGGCCAGCTATAAGGAGTGTTACATAGAAAGGCTTGATCTTGTCACCCAGGTGAGGGTGACAGCAGCTACTAGACTGGGCTGTGGTGCAGAAGGAGGTATGGGGCAAAAGGCCTTTGGAGGTGGTCTTGGAATGGGAATTTACAAATTGAATCATCTTGGCAAAAGCTTTTGGATGGGTTTGGTAATATTCAGCCTCTGAAATTTGAACCTTGGTCCTTTTTAGATGATCTACAATGTCAAAGGGATCCAGAGGTGGATGGTCCATCATCATTTGGAATCTTAGGTTTATCAACTCTAGGAGAAAAAGAAGAAGAAACGACTTTGGGGGCAAGGATTGGCAGTACTTACCTTTGGTGCAGATGAGGTAGGAATAGGAGATCCTCTTCTGGCAATTACAGGAATAGTTGTAGGCTGCTCTTTGGACTTCTTCAGGGGTTGTGTCACCTTTTCCCTCTGATGCGTCTGTTCCCAGAGTCATGACAGCGAAGGATTCGCTGTTCATATCTGCTACCACTTCATCATAGTCATCTGCATCATCAATGCCTTCAGTGGTAAAGAAATTGACTCGAGATCCCTCGTGGTTCTTCTGCCTCATCATCGAATTCCTCCAGGAACTCTTCACAAGCTTCATTATCATCTTCTGGTTCTTCGACCTCGCAAGTTGCATTCACGGGAACTTTGACGGGAGGTCCTTCAAGTGCCAATCTTGTGTGGGGAGCTGGCAAACGGTTTCTGGGTTGAAAATTTCTTCTAGGAACATCTGCATACGGTGCATGCTGAGCTAATTGTTTCTTTATAGCTACCAGATCATTTGCAAGTTTCTGGACTAATGGATCAGTATTGGGTCCAGAAGTGGAAGAGGGAGAAGCAGCAGATTTAGATTTGGGAGGATCTCTCTTCAATTTCCCTGACATGATTAGGTCATCCTCGACACTAACAGCCAGTTCTTGATCCAGTATTAACGTTCCAAGGTTAGCCCTTCTTAGAGCATAACTGACTTTAGGCGTTTGGGCATTCAAAAAGAAACATTTTTGGATTTGATCAACCGGCCGAGTGTTCACGGGGATTTTGTTGATCAGTCTGTTGAACCGAGCCACAAATTCTCTCATGGGTTCCGATGGATCTTTCTTTATTTGAGAAATCTGGGCAAGGAGTGCATGCACATCTTCTGCCGGTTTGAAACGGCTTTCGAACTGAGTTCTCATGGTATTCCAGTCGATGATGGCACCAGCCGGAAGGTGATAGAACCAGTCAGCAGCATTGTCCTGTAACGTTTCGACGAACAGTCTTACTGAGACGTCTTCATGTTCGACCCCCAAGACTCCACATGCAACTATGAAGGCTGCAATATGCTCGTCAGGGTGCACTTTGCCGTCGCCTCTGAATTTGGGGAAGTTCTTTCGGTTACCTCTAGGTAACTCATGCAAAGGCTGAGTGAGGGCCAGAGGCCCGACACGTTGACCCCATGGAACTTGTGCCATTCTTCTTGGAAATACGGTTCTGAGGGGAACTGTAACACCAGCAAGGATTAAAGCTTGTAGATTAGGACTAGCAGGCTCTGAAGGACTTCTTTCTCGAACAGGTGGAGTGCTCGTTGAACGAGTTCTTCTATTTGAAGGGAAAGGAAAACCCTGTTGCTCCAAAAGCTGAAACTGAGAATCTTCGATACCAAGGGCCCTTCTCCCTCGAGTGAAACGCGGAGTCGCCAGATCAAAGAATGATCGAAAAAAAAAAATTATAGTACTGGAATGCGATTTTCCCCAGCGGAGTCGCCAAAAACTGTTGGTTTTCAAATAAGACTTTTTAGAAGAGCAACAGTCAGGGGACAAGAAGTCCCTCCTCTTTAATGGGAGAGGTTCCCTTATTGAGACACGAACTTATTTACAAATATACAGAGGGTCATTTTATGGTTGAACTTGGATACCACGAAAATGTTTTCCACAAAGATCATCAGTTACAAACGGGCTGAGGAAAGAGGGTACGAAGATAAGCAGAATAGCAAACGTTTGGAATTATAGATAACAGAATAATTCTTTACGAGTGCGAAGTTGCGGGGAATTTGAAACAAGATTATTTGCATTAACACTGAATAAGATCAAAGACACAAAGTTCTTCAACGACCTTTTTCAAATTCATTAATCAAAGACACAAAGTTCTTTCTTGGTCGTGCAAGATCACTGTATTTGCAAAAGCAATCAGCAAGACTAACGAATTAGGTACAAAATAATCTTCACAATACTAAAGGAAAACACAGAGCTACAAAGATTCAGATAGAGAATGAAAAGAAAAGCCCTTTTGTATTGATATGTTCAAGATCTATTTACAATTTCGAGAGTATGCCAAGTTCTTCCTCCTCCCAAAAATGGCGTGGAAAGGCCATTATATAGCTTACAAGTCGGTTACGACTTGTAACCGTTTCTTTTAAATAAAGAATAGTTGAGTATTGCCGGTTGCAATACCTTAACTAATTACAACGAATACGAAAAGAAAGGAAAGAAGAGGGAAGGAGAGAGAAGGAGACAGGTGGCCGGCTACTGGGAGGGACCTACTGTCTTCAGAATCCGCTGCCTGAACTTCTTCAATGACTCAGCTATATCTCTGCCACGAGGGACTGATGTGTTAGTTGCAGACTGAGTCCAAAATCCCAGGCATTTCTCCATCTCTTTATCAAACTCGACGTGAGTATGATAGTCTTTGTTTGCTTCTTCAATGGCAGACTGGAGAGAACAAATTTCTTTTATCTTGTCTTTAGAGATGGAGTCTTCCTTGAAAAGATTATCTTTGACAAAAGCTCTGAACTGAGCTTTGATTTCTTGCAAGGATGAGGGAATGCCAGAGTTTTCATCCTGAAGATGACAATGCATATCTTTGAAAGCAGCAGCTGCTAGCGTCTTGAAAGCTTCTCCCTTTTGCCAGCTATTCTTCATTTCTCCTACAGCTTCTTCCAGGACTCTGATTTTCCACTCTACACTGTAGACCCAGGATTTTGATAGATTATCTTCGGCATCATCGAAAATCTTATTCGCCAGCAAGATGTTCTCATCTGTCTGTCCCATGAGGCGAAGGTCTACAATGCAACTGCCCCAAAGTTTAAGCTCCTTATTCATAACCTCAATGGTAGAGGATAGTTTATGTTGCAACTTGTCTACCTTTCCATGTAGCTTAAAAGCTTCGTCGATGAAGTTTAGCCCGGCAAACAAGCATGTCATCCACCATGGCTTCGGTAGCTCTACCATAGACAGAATACTTGTGCATCTCTTTAACTTTCTTGCACTTCATCTTGGCTTAGAATTACAGGAGGGGGTAGAGCAGTCAAGGGGGTGGGGTCTAAAACTTTGTCCTTAGACAAGAGTGACTTGATAAAAACTAGTGAGAACTTGGGCTTGTTCTTCCAGCTGTTCAATCATCTGCTGCCCTTTCTCCACCCTTCCAATGACTCTGGTGACTGTTTCCTGGAGGTTATGAATCTCACCTTCAGGAGTAGACTCTCCCAATAGGGATCCTTGAGAGTTCCAAGTCGGATGTCAGCAACTCTGATTCCGATTTGTCTACTGTGGGCTTAGCAATCTCCAGGAATTGCTGACCTCGAGCATCCGACACAATCCTGGAAGTAGTTCTGGCTTTCTTGGCACGAGAAGGAGTGGTGCCCAACAAGGCTGCTACAGCATCAAAATTTGGGTCCCAAGCTTTGAAAGGAGGATTTTCTCTTCCTTTTATCAACCAGAGGTTGCACCCAAGCAAAAGAGGAAGAAGAATCTGCAGGAGAGGCAAGGGGACCAAGAGATAGGGAGCTCATGATACTCAAGGTCTGTGCAGCTGCTGACTCAAGCTGAGATGCAGGCAGAACACTGGAGGTAATGGCGGCAGAAGAATCAGTAGTACCTGGAAGTTCGGTGCTCTGGACTTCTTTATCTTTATCTGCTGGATTTTCAGGAACACTTGTAGGAATTGGCACCTCACTGTCTTCACTTTCACTGAGATATGATGATGTTCTCTGGCCCCATAGGCAACTCTGCCTGTTTTCTTGGAGGGTCATCCTCTGCAGGCTCCTTCTTTACCTCTTTGAGTTTCTTCTTGTATACTTGGGTAGATGGAGAAGGAGTAGATCCTACAAGTCCCTGAGCTATTGAGGCAGGAGGGGTTTTCACTGGTGTCCCAGACTCTGGAACTGATGCTTCCCTTATGGGTGTCGAATCATCTTTGGAGCTGGATTCTCCTGAGTGCCTCTTGAATTCTCGGATCTTCTTACTGAACCAGACCCTAGTTCTGATCAAGACTGGGGCAATAATCTCAGCCAGATCATCTCTTTCTTTTCTGTTCCAATCCAAGTCCTCCAGAGGGGTGTGCTTAATCACATTTTCGTATTCATACGAATATAGCTCAGAATTGTCATCCTGGAGACCTTCAGGAACTTGGTACAGGCTGAGTTCTTGGATCAATTGCAGGGAGAACCTGCCACAATGCCTTCTTCTGGCTTCAAAATCATCTGCACAGTCGGCCCAGTAGTCTTCTGTATCTGCCCTGTGATGATAGACTATCTTGATGTTCCTTTCAATGAACTTCTTCAAGTCAAAACAGGTTCTTGGCTTGAAGAAATGAACAGTGATAGGGACCAGGGCTCTTTCTACGTTCTGAGCATCCAGGGCCGTTTTACATGTGTAGTTTCCCAGAGAGATGGGAAAATGTAAGCCAAAAATCTTCTTGTCTCTGCAAGTTCTGTGCAACTTGTCCAGTTGCCTGCATATCTCGATCAAAGCCATTTTGTCGTTGCAGAACATGGGAAGCCCGCAGAGGAGTGTTCTCATAGCCAGCAAGCTTGATATAAGAGAATTTCCTGAACTGAATGAAATAGGCTCCATATTGTGATATCAGGTTTATAGCTTCGTCTGAAAACCTCCTGGCAGTGTCACCTTCGAGCAATCTGACCATGTACATGGTGAAGGCATCATTGACCCTTCTGAAATTCCGATTGCTGGTCTCTAGGGTGAACTGTGGGCAATAGGCGTACACTGGATCGTCTTTGTGCGCATCGATGTAGGAAAAGCCAAACCATTGCCGTGACGCTGCTAGGGTATACATCAGATACGAAGTCATGAAGAACTTCTTTGTTTGTCGCACATTGGATAATTGCTCGGCCAAATTCATGCTTATGATTTTCTGCCCAATTGATGTTTTGCGTTCCCTCGCACACCATGCTGATGAGCGGGGCACATCCAGAAATGAAACTCATTGGTTGAGGGCAAACCCATAACCCGAGCCAGCAGGATTATAAAATCTGACAATTCTTCATTGAAATCCGCCCGGAAGAGGGTTTTGGTCAGACGAGAAGCTCCTTTCCTAGGGTTCTTCAACCAAGACCTCGCCACTCGAGCTTTATATTTATCACTGTCTTGGTCGAACATGGCCTGTGCTTGATCACGAGAGACGACTATGGCATTGTCCATCTCCAGAATCCTCAGAGCAGCTCCAATGGCTGGGCTAGCGTCTAGCTTGGCAATGAGCTCCCCGTGTACATTTGTCAATTCGCTCGAGTCGGGGTCGAAGTGAGCTCCGCATGAAAGTACCGTATCAGCACACTGCACTGAGATAGGGGAAACCTCCGGCGAAAGCCAAACCGCTATCATTAATCATCTGTGCCATCGGCGTAGGGTTTACATCTGTCATTCTTGACCAAAAAGTCGCCGAAGTCGAGATGACGGGCTTCACTGTCTCCGATATTGCTAACGGCAGACTTGAGTGGAGAAATTTGCTCCTGTCCCTGAAACTTGATCTTCATATTGATAGATTCGGAGCTGCGACCCAGACTCTGGAAGGAATTTGCAAAGGGAACTAGGTTGCAAGGGTTTGAGCAAATGATAGCAAGAAAGCAATGTGAAAAATGCGAAGGTGGTATGCTTGGTTATATAGCCATTTGAGGAGCGGAATGAATTTAATGCGCATTGAATACACCGACCACCAATTTGAAAGAGCGTCATATTCGAAATGAGCGGGAAAAGCTAAGGTATGAATGACACTTGGTACGCTTGGAACAGGTGAGACACGTATGCGCGAAACACGCGGCTCGGGCGAAATGGAGAGAGAATGCACAAAAGATTTTGGAACAATTGGGATGAAAATGCGCAAGGTACGCGGTTCAGGCATTTCGGCCGAAATTGGAACAGTAGGCCCATTTGGACTTGGGGACTTTTGGAACAGAAAATTCCGGAGGTACGCGACTAGGAAGTTTCGGCCGAAAATGGGAAAGCTCGCACAAAAGTTGTGGGACGAAAATGCTGCGAAGTACGCGGTTCGGGAGTTTCGGCCGAAAATGGGAAAGCTCGCACAAAAGTTTTGGGACACTTGGGACAAAAAGTTCCGACGGGCCCCGAGAATGGGACAGTTTCGGGGATTTCGGCCGATCGGGGAACAACTTGCACTTTCGTACTTGGGACAGGTAGGACAGAAAGTCCCGACAGACCCGAAATACTTACAAAATGACCCAAAACTTAGATTCTTTCGACTTCACAACCTGGGTATCTCAGAAAAAAGCACTTAGACTCAAAATTTTCAAAATTTGTCCCTTGTTAGAGAGGGGAATTTTGAGTAGACAACAGAGTGACAACAAGATGATCATCCAAGATAGATTTTAGATTTATCATGTTCTTGGGAAGTGATAAGAAGATGATCATCAAAATCTCATAGTACAGTTGATTTTTATGAGACACAGGAAAACTAGAAAACTTACATTTATCATAACCAACAAGTGTATACTTCACACTTGACATTCCAAGTAATATTGTGCACTTTAATTCAAAATATGTTATTATAGGTAGATTTTCTAGAAACGATGGGTCTAAAAACTCTATCAAGTTTCTAAATATTTATTACAATCAATGGTAAAACGTAATTGTTTAGCTTTCCCTAAATGGGATGTTGAAGTTTAAACCATAAGGAAATAATAATATGTTTTGGAGTTTTCATTTTATCAAATAGACTAATATTTCTTGATATGTAACGATTCCATTAATATAATATAATATTGTGAATGAAATTCCAATAATTGTTATAGTTTATTCACTAAAAAACCATTTTAATGTATATCGAGTATTAAAATTACATGCTTCAATGAGTACTTGAATTCTCTAGAATCAACTCCTTTTCAAACAATACTGATTTTCTAGATTATATAGATTAAGTAGGGTACATGTGCATCTCTATATGAGTTGAAATCATATTAGAAAACTATTGAAACACAAATAAACAAACTAGTATATGACGATCAAAAAATGTAAATAAGGTAGACCAAGGGTAACATGGAGAAATTTTTAAGAGAACAAGGACTCTTTTCTCATAGACATGTAGTTTACCAAACCTTTTGGACTTAAGTTCCTTGTCAAGTGCATTGACCTAGCAAAAGTCTTGGAACTACACAAGATAAATAAATAAATAAATAAATAATTGAAGGGGGGCCATATGAATACCATAAACAATTGGAAATGATAACTGCACCAATAAAATCCTAAATTGGACAAACGATCATAACCCATACTTAGTGAATTTGACATGAATATTTAAATCTTTTTAGACCTTGTTAATTTTTCCTTTTTTAACTAGAATTCATTGATTGGTTTCAAATAACCCTTAACACATTTCATTTGAGGGGTTGTGAAGATTTTATAAAATCGTTTCCATTACGGATTTGGTACGTAAATATAATTGTAACATAAATGAATTTTAATAATCTAAACTTGTTATAAAATATATAAACATCAGTAATTTTAAAAATATAATCCATAGAAACACATTTTAATACTATGGAAAACATATTGAATCTAATGCAAAACATATTGAATATTTAAGCTCGTGTGAATCAAGAATATATTGGAACAACAAAATGAAATATATTTAAGCTCGTGTGAATGAACATTTGACAAAAATTAAATATTATATAGTTTTTTTTCAAACATGTCATAATTTTTTTAGTAGAAAACATATAAAAACAATAACTATTTTTTATTGTTTTTAGCAAAAAACTTGGAGTTGCTTCCATGTGTACTCTATTTTGCACATTTTTTTGGATCTATGGCTGTTTGTATGACCGAAAATCCCATCTTCCCTAGCATATGTGGAGGATCATACTTATGGGAATCCCCAATGTGTCATAAGATAGACCATATCCTCTCGAATGGGACACTATAGTGCATAACTTAGACAAATAAATAACAGAAGTTGCCGAATAATTGAGATGGGCCATAACCATGGCTACAATTACTGATTTGGGTGGCTTATTCTATTAATGATGTTCTATGTAGACCAAAAATGTGGACCTCCTAAAGGATTCCTCCCTTTCAAATTCATGAGTTGTCAACGTTATCCTTATGGGATTAGGAGGAATAGAGCTTCATGTATTCACTTTCACCATGCAAAAGAGAAAACAAATACAACAATACACGTGAAAATAGAACTATAAAATTAATTTATTACAATACATGACAAATCTAATATACGTCATCGAATATGATAAAATAATCAAAGCATTAGAAAAATAATATCCATGACAAATTCAAATATAAATTAGTGCTAGCGGCTATCCATCACTCAAAATGCACCCTCCCATAATATCACAACCATCCATTCCAAAAGGGATGGTTGCAATATTATGGGAGGGTGAATTTCTTAGTGGAGGGTTAGTGGGTGACTTTAAAAACCTCTTCTCAACATAGTATAACACCCAACTATCGATGTGGAACCCTAAGGGGAAATCCCCTTCATCACACAACGATAGTTGGGCTTATCAATGTGGCATCCTAAGTAGGGGTGTTTCCTACCCTAGGAAACCTAGGTAGTTGCCTAGGGAAAACAATGGGGAGGGGTGCCTTAGTTTCAAAAAAAAAATTCAAGTCAGTTTTTCACCAGTTGGCTATGCCTGCAAAATTTTTAATACTATTAGTAACCTGAGGGCCAAACCAGTGCCATTTCCCATTCAATTCACATAATATAAATAGGCACAACGTTGACCATGAGTGATGGATTTCTGATTTTCTTTTCCATTTTATCATACAATGATATTCTTTACACTTCCAGTGTGGTAAATAGATGGGATTCACGGAAATAATTATAATTTCAACTGGAGTCTGGATGGTATATTTTTTGTCTCTTAATCATTTGACATCTATCTACTGTCTAGTGTCTACCAGTACCGTTATTAATTTGTTTTCATCTAAACTTGATTTTTTGTTGGTAATGGTCGAGTCATTTCAAATTTATTAATTATTCTAGTTGAATGAAGAAATCTGTAGACTGCAGTTGTATTTATTTGAGAGACATGTTGAATCGTTGATGCAGGCTTTGTGTACAAAATGTAGACATTCAAAATATATTTAATAGAATCCACTATACAAGAAAGCTTCTTTCACCCCTTATATTCTTAGATATGATAACTGAAGGTATGCATTTGGAATTTGTAATTTCCATTTTACTGTTTAATATTAATCAAATTGGTTAAATTTTTATGCCAACCAATATGTTGTAACTGTCTACACCAATCTAGTGCTCGTAATATGTTATTTAGATATATATCTGAGCACATTCCTCATAAGTTCATGTATTCTTCAAGTTTGATTGTTGAGTTTATCATTTTTGTTGGAAAATCTTTCTACTACTACGAAAAAGTCTACATGGTATAAAACCTTAAATATATAATTGAACTATGGACATTTTGAAATATCATAAAGTTATCTTTACCTAGATCAATATATAAATATTTTGACCTTAAGATTTCAAGTCAATCTGATTTTCTGAAAAGTTAGATTTTGTTAATAAGGTCGCTTTAACATTTTAGATAACACTGGCTTTTAAAAATCATTTTAATTTTCTTAGCTCATTTGATCTTTTTTTTAGTTGCATTTAAATATTCCCTAGATTTTTAATGGATGGTTTTCCTAAATTATCAACATCTCATGCAGTCGGAGGTGACCATTTTATTGTTTCCATTGGAATTTTGATTTTTCCCACCTGACACCAACAACCAGAAGATCTGAATATAAATTATGTTGTACATCGAAGTAACACTAAGGATGTGTTAACAGGGATGAGGTGCATCAATGACTTAGTTATATGACTAGAGTCTTGCTTGGGGTACTTTGACTTCTGGTCTTCATTGATATTTTTGCTATGAAAAATTCAAGAAAAAAGCCTTTATAGCTTTAATTGAATGTGTTAAAAGTTATACTATAATTGTTTTAAAAACATGCACATGCCAGTGGGTGGCTAGTCTCAGAGGGGGGGCGTATTCTCTAAGTACTACCTAGGGCGCTCTGAAACCTTAATTTGGCCCTGATCCTAAGGGGCAATCCACTTTAGCACACACCGATTCTTGTCTTTGCAGAGGAACTTTCCCCCATATGCCAAATTGAGAGTGAGAGTATGATATCGCATAATATTTATAGCTTCAACTTTCATCATAAAACAATACAAGTAATAAACAATTATCTAGATACAAATAATATATGTAAATTACCATTATCTACAAATATTATTATTATGGAAAAATCAAACTTACTCTAATGTTATTACATTTAAAACAAATAAGATCTCTCAATCATATTGAGAAAATGCTATATGTTTACAATTAATTATATTACAAAAATATTAAAACTAGTCGAAATTATGTCTATTCAAAGATAAATTACTAAATCAAACCAAAATAGTACATGAATAATAAAATTAGAATAATCACAATAAATAGATAACATCAAAAAATAAATAGCAATGCATTTAGATAACATCAAAAATGAATATTTTCATTTCAAATCCATTTATTAGTGTTTCTAAATATTTTAATAGTTTCAAGAGAATCCAAACCGGTCAATAATAAAATATTTGTCATTCTCATGTTTGTAGAAAAAATTCTTCATGTGGATTTGGGCTTTTGGTATGTGATAGTAAATGGTAATCACTAAATATTAATAAAATGACCAAACCTAAGCATATACCCATACCTAATATAATCATGTTTAATATAAGAAGACATTATTAAATATAAGGATCTTATAGTGTATGACATTTCAAATGTATCTGTTGTAAATTACATCAATAATTTATGTATATGACATTACTACTCAATAATAATTACTTCCATAGATGAGTTCATATTATTGAGACACTGTGTTTTTCATCATTTTTCAAAAATAATTCCCTAAAAATTATATGAAATTTCATCCCTGGGGTCAACATATGATAAAGATACTAAATCAACTAACATAAAAAAATTCCATACTAAACTAGACAAATGTTAAAATTTGGAATATACCGTATTGATAAAACTTTGGGGAACACTTGGCCAGATAAAATTTTATCAATGTAGGAACAACCATTAATGAATAAGATGGTTGTTCAATAAATTTATAGTTAATAATCACATGATTATCTAATCTTTTATTAAACTGTGAGAGTTATATTTTAATATTATTTTATAGAGTGCATTAAAAAATAATGTGGACTTCACTTTATTGGTATGTTATATTGAATGACACTTACAAATTAATATTCATCTCTAAAAAAATAAAATCCCTCCTCTTTATTGAACAAGTTAAATAAAATTGAACTATTTATAAGTCAAATATAAGAACCTTACTAAGTAGTCTTTCTAGTTAGTTATATATTGTTGGATGGTATTTATATCATACATTAACTAATAGAACTTGGCTTTATTTGCAAGGACTCTCTAGGAGAGCACACTTTCTCAAGATAAAAACAACCGTTAATTAATAATATGGCCCTTCAATTGAATTTTAGTTAGGACTAACCTAAATAAAGATGGTCTAATTATGCATCAAATGATGGGAATAAACATGGAGTAATTGTAAGTCAAATGTGGGAACCAATAGTAACCCAAATATGTGATCTTTAATGAATAGGAATTCCTCTCTTAAGGTTGGTTGTGCTCACTTTTGATAATATATTTGTGACCTCCTCATCACTGCTACAACAATTCTCCAAAATTTCTTTCTTTCCAATCCTCTTTTAGTACAATTTATTCATTTTCATATCCGTTATGGATGCTCACATATGTCCCTACATGCACCATGCACGTCATTATCTTGCATTTCAAATTCCTTGAGGTAGAAATATTATACCTCTTCCTCAATCATCCATTCATTCCCTTCTTCACTACATTTTCTGTGTTCAAAATTTTATTTACTCGAGAAGAATGCTTCCTTGTATTCACACTATTGTGACTCATATTTAGCTTCTAGGATCTCCATTAAATCATGTCTGTTATCTAACTCTATCTTTATTTATTTAATATTGATCTTTTGGGAATAGATAATTTTTCCCTATTTAATCCTCCTTTCTTATACTTTAGTTCTAACCTTCAACACCATGAATGCAACCATCAAATTCTCTAAAATATTCATTTCTCTTGTCTTACTTCAACAAAGATTCTACAAGCCTTTCCTTAAACATTCACTTCTTTTATCACTTTCATACCTTAAAAAACCACTACTGCAAATAATATTTTCTCCTTTCTCTTTATCACTCTCTTGCGATATCTCAATGCCTCTCAAAATTATTTTCTTATATACATGTTCATATGTATTTCCATTTCCTCTCAAATTTCCACAACTTTCCTTTTCCCAACTTGATCTCTATTTTCAAAATCTTTTTCACATCTTGATCACTCCTCTTTTTGATAACATTCAATTGCCACATCTCTTCATGTTAAAAATTTAAACACTTATTCTCGTTATAAGTTATTCCCTTCTCTTCAAAATTTTTAAAGTTTAACTTTCTTCTTGATGTTCTCTTTGTATTTGAATAGGACTTTACTCTCACTCAAAAAGTTTCTTTCATAGCCTGCTTTAACTCTACACAAGAGTATCCTTCTCAATTTTCACACTTATCTCTTACTAGTAGGTCCCATTTAGCATATCCTACACCAATCACTTAAGATTCCAACATATCCCTCACATATACTCACACTCTCATGTATTTGAAAATATTTTCTACCCGCTCTTAACCTTAAATGATTTTTTTTTCTTCTACCCATTCAAACACAAAGACCTATGGAAGAAACTCTACACTTTGTCTATAAACTTACACTTATGAAAACTCTTCTTTGAATTTTATCTATATACCTTATTTGACACACTCTCCCTATTGGTGCTCAATTTAATCTCTCCCCCTCTGTTCTAAAATTTACCAGTCTTCTCGGTTTTTCGTATTTTCTATCTCCCTGAATGGATGCGTACAAGTTTTATCTTTACCAGGATGTTTTTGTAAATTCTTCTCTATGGTCATGGATTGTTGTCAAGCCATGAATTATTTTCAAATTCTTTGTCCTTAAATAAAAATTCAATTCTAGGTGCAAATGGTGAAGTTTCCCTGCATCTTATTGTTAGACGAGTGTGTTTTCCCTATCAAAATTTATCTCTAATGTTTAAACATATGTGGTCCTTTCTTAGTGGATGTAGCCCAATAGGTCTTTTTGGTGAAACTTGTCACTTTTCTCATATTTGTAAAAAATACCAAATTGGACCCACGGGCCCGATAGTGTCTAATTGATTATTCAGCAAATATGAAGTAGTAGGGAAAAAGTCTTACTTTTACCCCAAGTATGGATACTTGGTAGTTTTTCAAGATAAAGGTAGGGAGGTGGGTTGCCAGAGCCTTTTATAGATTTTTACCTTTTTGTATGATTGCAAAGTTATGAAATAATCTAGAACTTTGTTTGGGACCACATCAAAAGTTAGAAGTAGAGAGGTAGGTCACTGGTGCATTTTGAGACTCTTAGGCCCATTTCAACTCAAAGCTTGTACACGTGGAGGGATTATACTGATTTGAAAATCCACCCCTCAGTTTGACCTTTAGAGTTGCGCCAAGCAAACACGCAGAGATTTCAGCTAGGCCTGCCCATACTTTGAATTTTTTTCAAGTGACCGGTATAGTTTTGTCATACCATGGACATGTGTATGGCCTGCGCTCATTTGGGGATCTAACTCTAGGTCGTACCTTCGTAGTTGTGCCAAGGAAACACATGAAGGCTTCCGCTGGCTCCTCTCTGTACTTAGAATTCTCAAGCAACTTTTTAAGTCTTAATACACGTGGAGATCCTACGCTCATTTGAAGTCTCGTTTCTAAACTTCATCTTTGGAGTTGCACCAGGGGGACATGTGGAGGCTTCTGCTGAGCCTTCCCATACTTATAATTTTCAACGGACGAGAAGGATTTCTCAGACCTAGGCACATGGTGCCTTCCACTGGTTCTTAAATTATTTCAACAACTTTACCAGACTGAGACACGTGGTGAGCCTGCGCTTGTTTGGGGTCTCCACTTTTAGGCACCATATCAAAAGTGTGCTAAGGAAACACATGGAGGCTTCTATTGGCTCATCTTTTTACTAAGAAGTTTTCAAAGGTCGAGACAACTTTCTTGGGCCTAGGGCATGATGATAGCTTGTGCTCGTTTGAGGTCCCACCTCTAAAATTAATCTTTGAAATTACACCGAAAAAACACATGGAAGATTCCATTGGACTTTCCCATACTCTGAATTTTCAACAACCGGTGTAACTCTCTAGGGTTTTGAACACATGGAGCACCCGCGCTCATTTGGGGACCTGCCTCTAGACTTCACCTTTATAGTTGTGCCAAGGAAACACATGGAGATTTCTGCTAGCTCCTCTTTGTACTTAGCTGAATCTCACTCACAGCGTAAATATATGATATATTCCATGCCCGGGAACTCATTTCTGAGAGTCACGAATGCATTTATCCATGCGGGGGAACTCATTTTTCAAGGTGTATAATCAAGGGGAAAATGCTTTCTTCTAAATTCCAGCCATATGGAGCCACCTGCGAATGATCAAAAAGGGGGATTTTCTTCATGACAGAATAAAAGAATGATCAAAAGGACTGCAAAAAATTTATGATACGACATCCCAGTCATAGTAGAGGGTTTGAGAAACGTGATCAGTTCATGATTCATCCACCTAGCAGGTTCAGGTCTAAATTTGTTAAACATCACTTTTTGAAGCAAGCTTGTAACAAGTAAAGGATTCCTCGAATATTCTTCCTTTTTGGGGGAAAAATTTTGGGATGAGTGAGTGAGTAAATTGTATAAATGCAACAAGAATACTCTTGTAAATGGTTAGGGGTTGAATTCTTATGAGAAAATTTGAGAAATCCCATCTTCCTAAGAGACCATCTGAGAAACCTGTTAATTTTCTATGTTTTAGATTTCAATCGTGTTAAGATGGTAGTAAGTGTATAACCATTGAAAATCTATGAGACCGTTTAAGAAAATTTCTCCTACCAAGGAATCTGATCAATCTCAAATTAATCTATGTTGGTCTTGGGAAAAATTCAGTCTCCTTTTAGTTTAGAATGTCTTTCAAGTAGTTTTTCTTGTTCTTATTGCAATCTTATATTCTATTCTCTTTGAATCACACATGATCTTGTCCTCATGATAGTTTAGTGGAATTTTAAATTTCAATATGAGTAGATCCTTCATCTTGTAATGAGATAAACAATTTACAATCACTTTACTATCATTTTGTTGATATAGATTGTCTATAAGTCTTTAAGTGTATCTTAGAAATGATGAACCAGAGATTGATAATGGTTAATTGAGCCTTTTAACTCAAGCCTTGATGTTAAATTCTTGAATATTGTGTGAAACCATGCAAATCTGGGCCTCCATTGATCCAAACCTTCTGGTTGAAGGAATATTTTATCTATTATGAAGCATCTGTCATTTAGTTTTCCAATTGTTGTGAAGGTTCTCAAAGATCTAGAAAAATTAAGTTTATCCTGCTTAATCTCCCACCAAAAATTATTCAAAAACAAATGAATCCTACCTGAACTACCCCTGTTTACCCTGTATGTCCACAAATGAATAAATTCTACTGCCAAAATATGTAGAAGTAATCATGATTCCATGATGTCTTTAGTAACCTTAACGTTTTTTAGAAAATATCTCCATTCTTTAGAAGTGACAACTCATGAGAGTTAAATTGTGTTCTATTTATCGTACTTTCTCAAGGTTCCCCTAAAAATTGTGCAAAGAAGGATATTTTCATGTCCTTCACCTAAAAAGGTCACAAAATGGGTCCTCTCACCCTGGTTGAAAGGCACAACCTAAAGTAGTGAGGATAGATCAAATCCTTTTGAAGGTGTTATCTATTTCTCCAATGCTAGAGTGAAAAAGAGTCAGCTGAATCCCCTCCCCAGCTACCAAACGAATTATACCATGATTGGTCTATCTCTAAGTATCTTGTTAAATCTGTGATGCTACTCAGCTTCCAAGGGATATACAATTTGGATACCAACACCATATTGGCACCGTTTCTTGGGACTATTTGAATAAAGTTGTACACATATAGACCCTAGTAATGCTTCTTACATTATCTAAGTGAAAATACATTATTTAAATGTCCCCCTATGTTGAGATTTGTAAAAATTGTGTGTAGTTACAAGTTTTGTGTGCAATATTTCAAGTTTCTAGTGGGTATTGCACTAAATTCGTATCATCAGTGATAAATACTGGCAAAGGAAGGTCAAATCTGATAAGATTTGCAAGAATTAAGTGTTAATAGATATTTGACAAGTCATTCATAGTGCATTTGCACAAATAAGGTGAAAATTGTTAGTGGCGACACTGTGTTGATTTAAATTTTGAAAAATACCAGTTCATTAACCTGTACTAAGTGAGATCTGTCACTAATCTTTGCAAATCTGGAAGGAAGAAGATATTTCTTCACTAAATACCCTACCAGAAAGTTGTTTCTAGAACTAGGAAAGATGAATTCAAAAGGAAAAAGAGTATGGAAAATAGTCGGGGATTAGGAATAAAGAAAAGAGTTATCCATCATGGAAAGTGATCAACCTACGGTTGAGGATTTCCATTCTTCTTTAAGTGATTTCAAATCAGGTAATTTTCATATAGATCTAAATTCTTCAACCAGAGAGGGGCCTTCATTTGTGTTTGATAAGTGTGCTCCTCAGTTTATCCCTGAATTTTCCAAAGTTGGTAGGTTTCTCCATGAAAAAGTGTCTTTAGAGGACATTCATTTTGAAGATTGTACTCCTGTGTTCCAAAGACCCCTTATCCCTCATCATTTTGTTTCTCCTGTAATATCACCCCCTCAAAACAATATGGCCCAACCCCCACCCAGACCTCCATTTGTTCTCAATACTTTTGGATCTATATATTCTAGAGGTATGACTGGATATCCAAATGTTGTGCCCCAAGATGTTAGAATTAGACTACCTAAATTTCAAGAAAATAATGCTATTATTGATGATCAACACTTAAATCTTTTTGTCAATATGATGGAAGACTTTAAGATCGAATTTGAGGATGTGTACATAAAATTGTTTATTCATACTCTAGAGAAGGATGCATAGGACTAGTATCAATGCTTGCTAGACAACTCCATTGATTCATAGACAGAAATGAAGAATGATTTCCTATTGCAATATGGGGATAAGACAGATCCTAGGTTTCTTTTGTCTGAATTTGAAAATATTAAGAAGAATCCTAATGAATCTGTTCCTGACTTCAATACTCAGTTCAATAAGACCTTGAATAGGCTACCTGTGATCCTAAGGCCAAGTGATGTTTCTTGTTTAATAAAATACTCTGATGCTTTTGACAAAAAGGATTCCTATTATTTAAGGGGCAAGAACCCATGAACATTTATTCAGGCCTTCACCATGGATTTACAGATTGAAAATAACATCAAAGTAGTTGGTAAGCCTCCTAAGATGGAAGGTATCAAGCTGATCAATCTAGAGAGGCCTCAGTTGAGTAATTTTGTTAATCTGGAAGAGGTTATAAAGACTCAAGCTAGAGTTGTTAAAGAAATATCTTACAAGTTAGCTAGATCAGAGAAATGAATTTGAAAAAGTTTCCAAGGTCAGAATAAATCACAAGGTCAAGAAAGATTTACAAATCATCCTAGGGGTGATTAGAGATCTGATGACAGTGGAAAAGGACCCATGGGATCAGGAAATAGACAACCCTGAGCCCATGAAAATAGAATCGTGCGTGATCCTTTGACTTCCAGAGTTGCTATTGTGGAAGAAGCCAATGAAATTGAGTGGTCTGATAGATGTTTCTTACCACATGCCCCATGTGATGAAGAAAAAGAAGTTGAGGAAGCTGATGATGACATTGATGATGATGTGTGCATGATGGGGTGCTCTACAGGGTCATGACAAGGAGCAACTTCTATTGAACTAATAAGTGCCAGAACTACTCTTGATTTCTAGGATTGCATTCACTGGGTATTACCTCTTCCTCTCGCTTATACTTTTGAAATTGATACGGTACAAGCTTTTGAGTTGTCTAATAATGATTTTTAGTACTTAAGGGAACTAATAATTAAAAATTATGATGGATGAATTTGTTCAGAAGAGGACAAGAAACTATTAATGAACACAACATTTGCCCAAGAACAATAATATAATATTAGGAGTAAAGTTGTCAAAGGGGCAAGACCGCAGGCGAAACCAAAAAATTCTAGCTCTTACCAGTATCCCTAAGGAAGCTCCTATAAAATATTCATTTGGCAAAGGACTTGTTTCCCCAAATAAAAATTGTGTTCCTCCCCATGCTTAGACTCTAAAAAATCCCATCCCATCAGATGAATATGTAAATATTCCTCCTAATACTACCTTACCCGAATATGTTCCTTGTGACATAGCTCAAATATTGAATCAGATAAAGATTATTGTTCCTATTGTTGAGCTACTTAGGATTCTTGAGCACATGAAAAGGGCCTTTGAGTATCTAGGATCAAAAGAAGAAAAGATTACCCAAGGTAGAAATTTAAACAATGTAGAGGTTCCTCCTACCATTGTAGAGATGGAAAAACCCCAAGTACTAGAAGAACTAGGTGAGCCACCTAAAGTATATTTGGAAACATCCTTGGTTGAGTACCAGCTGAATGTAGATCCATTATTCACTACTTTGATTATTAGGGACAGGTTTTTACACAACTGTATGTTTGATTCTAGAGGATCATATGATGTTATGCCACTTGAGGTCATGAATGAATTAGATATCAAAGTGACAATGGCTTATGGAAAGTGCACTACCATGGATTCCAGAGAGTTACCTGTTATTGGATGTGTCAATGGTTTGATAGTGCAACTTCTAGCCTACCTAGGCAAGAACTTAAAACTAAATGTTGTTATTGTTGATTGCCCTGCCAAATGGGGAATTTTGTTATCAAGAAAATGAGACGCTAGTGTGGGTGGGAGTGTGCAAATGGATACATATTTTTCCATTATACCTATTGAGGGAAGCCTTGTGAAGTTATATGGTGAAAAGAAAATGTTATATCTCATTGAGGACCCCAACAATGCTTCTTATGAAGTATTGCACACATATATTGATGTTGAAAAATTTGTGAGCTATGTTGTTTTCAAGGAGTATGAAATTGCTCAGTGCCGATATTCTGAGAAGGTTGATTTTCTTGGAACTAATATGTTTGATGCAACCTCGAGAGATGTTGAAATACTTGACCTAGGCATAAAGGATAAGCCTAAGAAAATGTGTTCAGATAGCAACTTGGATGAAAAAATAAAATAATCATATGACTAGTTGTTAAAGATGTATCAGAACTGCTTATCACGGTCATATCCAAAATTGAAGGAACTTGAAACATCTCCTTCACTAATTTCTCAGAATCAAGGCATGCATCATTGTACATTGTATAGTTTCATTTTTTTACCCTATTTTTGTGATTTTTTGTTTTGGTTTCTCCTGGTCCCTGGTGAGCAATTTTTGTTGGTACTTTGGTTCATCTTAGGGGATTTGGTTATTGTCTCTCTACTCTACAAGCTTGTTTTGACTCCATTTCCCAATAAATTTTCGGCACATGGTCTAATCTGTTATTCTTGTGGAACTCGTAGGGAGTGCCTATCCCTGAGTCAGATCCGATGTTGGTGCTTAATTTAATCTCACCCCATCTATTCTAAAAATTTCCTAGTCTACCCGATTCGTCATATTTTCTCTCCTCGAATGGATGCGTACAAGTTTTATGTTTACCATGGTGTTATTGTAAATCCTTCTGTATGGTCCTGGATTGCTATCGAGCCATGAATTATTTACAAATTCTTTTTCCTTGAAGAAAAATTCAATTCTAGGTACAAATGGTGAAGTACCCCTGCATCTTACTATTCAACGGACATGTTTTCCCTGTCAAAATTTATCTCTAACGTCTGAAGATACGCGGTCCTTTCTAATTGGATTCATCTTGACAGGTCTTTTTGATGAAACTTTTCACTTTTGTGACATTTGTAAAACATACCAAATTGGCTCTGTAGCCCCGATAGTATCTACCTGGTTGTTCAGAAAATATGAAGTGGTAGGGAAAAAGTCTTACCTTGACCCCGAAGAAGGACACGTGGCAGTTGTTACCCAATTTTACACCCCGAAAAAATTGATCAAACATGACCCCGCACAGAAGGAAACCTAAGGGTCAGCTCTGTCTTGTGAGCTCACATTCAAATCAAATAGCGAGGAGAGAAGTGGGGAAAGGCTCAACGTCTTCGGGATTCACAAACGATTCAGAGTAGGCCCAAATTCATTAAGTATGGAAGAACTAGTGGAAGTTGTCATGCGTCAACTTGACATATATTCAAAGGTAAATCCAAAAGTGGGTCTCCCAAATGAGCGCAAGGATTCCATGTGTCCCAAGTCCAGAAAGGGGACAAAGATGGCTTTTTAAATTGACTAAGTATAAGAGTAGCGGCGGAAGCCTCCACGTGTCTCGACTGTGCAACAGCAAGGATAGGTGTAAAGTGTGGAGACTCAAATGAGTGCCAACTCTCCACATGTCTAGGGTCTAACAGAGTCAACATAGGGAGAAAAATTAGGCCCAAAATCAACTATGTATAGAGGACTAGTGGATGACGCCACGTGTAGCATCAACAAAAATTTAAAGGCACAACCCCAAAGTGGAGACTCAAATGAGCACGAGCCTTCCACGTGTCCCAAGTCCAAAAGGGGACAGAATTGGCCATTGAAAAGTTAAAATAGGGAAAAGACCACCAGAAGGAGGTAAGTTTCATCATGACACTACTTTAAAAGTGAAATTTAGAGTGGTTTCCAAACAAGCATGAAGCCTCGATGTGTCCAGGGTCAGATGTATGGCCCTGCCAAGCAAATGAGACTTCAAATGCAAAGAAAAGAGAAAGCCAACGGAAAAATCCATGTATCTCTTTGACACACTTTCAAGAGGAAAATATAGAGGCAGTCCACAAATATGCACTAGCTTGCCACGTGTCTCATCGGTATAATTTCAAAGGCGCACCCCAAAAGGTAATTCCCAAATGAGTGCCAAGCCTCCAAGTGTTTTAGGTCAGACACAGTGTCTCCGCTAGTAGGAGAGACTCAAGTAGAATACTGAAGCCATAGGGGATCCCGTAGACAATGTCATGTTTCTCAATCCAGTACAATTTCAAGAGTGAAGGAAAGGGTCAAAATCTCAGACGAACGCGGGGTTGCCATGTGGCCTTGTATGAATAGACCCTTCCATACTACAAGTCACGTTAAGCGCCTGACCCGAGGAACTTTAGATGGCCATATATTTTGATTGGGAACTCAGATTTGGGTGGGAGAATACCTTTTAGAAAGGTCTCGACATCCTCTACACCATGGAGGCTTAAAACTTTAATTTTGATAGGCTCAAGTGGGTGATAAGTAGGAAAACATATTGTAAGCTATTAATGAAAGATCTGATTTCTTCAACCATCCAAATTTTATTTTTTGATTTTTTGTTCTTCCTTCTTCAACACGCTAAACATACATAGAGTGGATGACTTGAAAGATTGTGGGTAGATTCACAATGGGCATTGACAAATGGTTCTTGAGCTTTCAGTGCAGGATTCAATGTGTCGTAGGGTGGTTTAAACAAAGTTTGATTTTCCCTCTCTTTCTCTCTCATTCTTTTATATATTGTATAGGAGGGGCATATTCAAAGTTTGGTCATTATTTCTCCTCTACCCCCCTCTCTTTTTCCCTTAAGGAAGAATGTGGAGTCTCAACTTCCTCCCATGGATCTATAATGGTGTTTTCTTACTTTTTTCCCACTGATGATGTACTGAGTAACATTTTGGAGCAATTAAATTTATTTTGTGATGCATCTGTCCCTCCTTGGCTTATTTTGGTGTCTCTTTTTACCTCTCATTGTTGCAAGGTATACTGTGCATACTATGATGTTTGTTGTAGGTTGTGAGAGTTGTGCTTAATGGGTTTTGAAGTGGTGTTTTGTGTGCAATCTATCTCTGGTCCGTGGTGCATTCTTTCCACCCTCTCCTCTACTCACCTGTCTCCACTTCAGGTAGTCAGATATGTGATTCAACCAATCCCTTTTCTAGTGTATCACTGCTTAGTGTAGATTATTCACCCTCTCTCTCTCTCTATCCCCTTGGAATGGTTAGATTAGGATAGAATAGGTTCTTCCTCCATTGTAGGAGCTTGTGGTAGGTAAATTAGGAAGCAAGAACTAGCTTTCTTGAGAGGTCCATCTCAAGTTTAACAAGTCCCATAGCTTGAGAGATGGTCCCATGTTGTGTAATCAGACCGAATGCCCCACTTCACACACAGGCCATTCAAGGGTGCTATGATTCTGCACTAACAATTTTGGCATGCCTGGTGGAATAGGTCTGAAGCACTTTACCACGTCATCTTAGTAGGTTGGTGTGTTCCTATTAAGGTTTAGCCATAAGAGGCACATGTAAGCACATATGGAAAGTCCATCTCGTGAACAAACCCATCTTTGAAGTTAACAACCTTTTCCATCCATTTCCACCCATCTTCATTTACCTTTCTTTCCATATCTCACATTTTTATTCCATTTCATGAAGTTGGGAAATCATGAATTCATTCCCTTCATGGAATTCACACCTACAATAGTGCAGTCTACTTCTAATGTTTTTCACAACTCCTTTAAATCAACATTATGATTAGATCTAGAACCATTATGCTTACCCATATGAGTAGGGTCAAAATCATTTTGGCCATGAAGCTTATCAAGAACAATGGGACCCATATGATGGTGACAACTACATGAAATATGTTGATCTATTGGAGAATATTCAAGGGATGGAGGCTAGCATGGTATAATCCAAGGCTCCAACATAGATTAAGGCATTCAAGATTGGTTTTAGGGTACCTTGTCCATGTGGAGGCCCTTCTCTAAGACATTACAACCCTCAAGAGAAGCTTGAATTCATGGTTTAAGTGCCACATCAACTTACATAGTGGATTGAGGATATTGAGGCTTATGAGTTGGACACAAGACAATATTGTCAATGGGTAAGTCCACCACCTCCTAGATTTTCTTTTCCTCTTCCTTAATATTTATCATTTCAGCAGTGTCATGAGTCAAGCCCCACACTTGCTGCCCCAAGTGTTAAATTCCCTTCCCCATCTCCTAGTCTTCCACCTCATCTTGATTCTTCTACCCTTTTCCCTTCCAAGTATTCATCCCCTCCAGAAAAAACAAGAATTTCCACTCCTCTCTCCACCAAAAACAATAGAAAAACTGGTTGATCCCCAACCTGTCACTCCTCTTGCTTTCCCAAGTCCATGTGTGGAAGAGACTCAAGAATCCAGTCAAGGAGAAGTGCAAGAAGGGGATCCCAAAAAAGAAGAAATGATAGGAAATATAGAGATTTAGGCTACCAGATTTGATTTTACAAAGATCCCCTTGATGGTTAAGCCAACAGAGGAGGTAAATGTTGAAGAGCCAGTGGTTGCTAAGGCTAAGTTTGTAGTAAAAGAAGAGCAAGAACAAGAGGAAGAAAATGAGTAGTTTTTTTATGGCACTTTTTCTGAAGAGGATGTTGATCTAACCCAAGTTGCACAACTAGTTAAGGAGGAAGAAAATCCAGCTCTGAGTCCCATTGAAGAGGAGAAGCTGGGAGAGATCAAATCAGAGTTAAAGTCAGTCAATGAAGAAAACATCATTGAATATTTTTTTCTTTCATTTCAAGTTCATGATTTGATTGATGAACCCACGATGGAGGAGGACCATACAGTTTCAGAGGCTCTAAGTGTGAAGTAGGACACAAGAGAACTGTCAGTTCGTCGTCCCACTTCCTCCCCTTAAAAATCTAATGTTGAATAAGAGTTTGAGATTTCAAGCTTCATGTTTTAAAATGAGGGGGACCATGGTGAGAAAATTACAGATTCGGAGGACACCATGGAGGAGGTCGAATACATGGAGTAGGATAATAAGGAGGAAGATTGTCTGTCAGACTTAGAGGATTACTTTGATGGAGATGAGCCCATGGAGATGAAATCATTTTCTCCTCCATCATCCACCTTTCAAGAACACGAGCCTTTTGCCATGAAGGAGAGCATTCAAGGACAATAACCTTCACTTCATGATAGCCCTATGGAACAAAGGTTAGAGGATCATAGTCTTCCCTGTTCTTAACAAGAGAAGGAAGGGAAAGAGGAAGAGGATGTCATAATATCTCTCACACCATTCACCCATGAAGGTCATCAGGAAGAATCCATTTTTAGAGTTGAATTTTAGAGAAATGGGAACATCCAAAGGATCATACCATGCTCAATTAGGTACTTGGCTTCATTGGAGCTAAGGGAGAAGCCAAAAATAGTCATTCCTACTTTAGGGCATGAGGATGAGTATCAAAGAACCAAGGTCCATCATCAAAACCTCTAGGAGTCTAATGCTAATAAGCTTGAGGAGGTATTTTTTGTTGATGTTGATACCTTGATGATTTAGGTGGAAGAATGGCTTATTGTCAGTTTTTCACTCATACAAGCAACCATATTCAGTGTCAAATCATTTGCATGGTTGCCCCTCTTGAGAAAGGGGAACTACTTCTCCCTTCCAGTTGCAGGATTTTTTTGAGCCCCTCTTCTCTCTGGTTAGTGTAGGAGTAATTTTAGGTTTGCTTTCAATAGAACAAGTGCTTGTACACACTCTACATGTCTCATTTGAGGCATGTCTGATTTTTGTCTTTATACATAAGTTTTTTGCGCATTTCTCTCGAGGTGCATGAGGATAGGCCCTTTAGTATTCATGGCAGAAAGACCCATAGCTGTCTGTAACAGTTGCTAGCTCCAAAAAGAAATAAATACAAAGAAACTAAAAATGGGTTTCGAGGTTGTCCATTTCCGAGGTAGGATCAAGGTCACCAAGTGTAAACGGTTGGGCTCGCGGATCATAGATTAGATCAATATTATGCTATCATTCTTGACTCCATGCCCAATGGATGCTTCAAGGAAATTGGTCTCTTCATCTTACAGGAAGATGTCCCTGTGAGTCACCAAATTGTTATCCCAATTTCACCCCTCAGTAAAATTGATGAAAAATGACCCTGCACAGAAGAAAACCTAAGGGTTGGCTTTGTCCTATGAGCTCAAATTGAAATCCAACAATTAGGTTACAAGAGGAATCAGAAGTGGAGAAACTAGAGGCTCTCAGGAGAGAATTGGGCAAAGGATCAAAGTCTTTGGGATACACAAATGATTCAAAGTTGACCTAAATTGGCTAAGTATGGAAGAATCAGTAGAAGCTGCTACACATCAGCTCAACACATTTTCAAAGGTAAATCCAAAAGCAGGTCTCCCAAATGAGCAAGAGGCTTCCACATGTGCTAGGTATTAAAAGGGGATAGAGCTATTTGTTTAACTTGACTAACTATAAGAGTGTACGCAGAAGACTCCACATGTCTTAACGGCGCAACACCAAGGCTGGGTCCGAAGTGTGGAGACTCAAAGGAACGCCAACTCTCCACGTGTCTAGGGTCCAAAAAAATCATAAGAGGGAGAAAGAGTGGGACTAAAATTTACTAAGTATAGAGAACTATCAGATGGTGCCATGTGTTTCATTAGTGCAAATTCAGAGGCGCGACCCAAAGTAGAGACTCAGATGAGCACGAGCCTTCCACGTGTCGCAAGTCCAAAAGGGGACAAAATCGGTTGTTGAAAAGTCAAAATAGGGAAAAGGCCAGGGGAAGTAGATAAGTATCAGAACAATACTACTTCAAAAGTAAAATTGAGAGTGATTTCCAAATAAGTGTGAAGCCGCCACGTGTCCAGGGTTAGATGTATGGCCCCTCCAAGACAAAGGGACTTAGCCAAATGCAAAGAAAAGAACAAGCCGGTGGAAAAAGCCACATGTCTCTTCAATGCACTTTCAAGTGGAAAATATAGAGGTAGTTCACAAATATGCACCAGCTCACCACGTTTCTCATTGGTGTAATTTCAAAGGAACCCTCCAAAAGGCAGTTCCCAAATGAGTGTCAAGCCTCCACGTGTCTTAGGTCAGGCATAGTGTCTCTACCAAGAAGATATACTCAAGTAGAATACAAAAGACATATGGGAGCCCTTAGATGATGCCACGAGTCTCAATCTGGCACAATTTAAAGATTGAAGGAAAGCGGTGAAATATCAAATTAGTGTGGGGCACAATTTGGCATAATGCAAGTTGTGTTAAGTGCCTAACCTGAGGAACATCAGATGGCCATATATTTTGATTGGGAACTCAGATTTGGGTGGGAGAAGACTTTTTGGAAATGTCTTGACATCCTCTACACAATTGATGCCAAAAATATTAATTTTTATAGGTTCAGGTGGGTGAGAAATAGGAAAACATCTTGCAAGATATTAATGAATGGTGTGATTGCTTTAACCATCCAGATTTGATTTTTTGATCCATCGTTCTTACTTCCTCAACACACCAAATAGAAATAGAGTCGTGGACTTGAAAGATTGTGGGTGGATCCATAGTGAGAATTGAGGGATGGTGGTTGATCTTTCAGAGTAGAATTCAATGCGTCATAGGGGTGGTTGGAACAGAGTTTGATTTTCCCTCTCTTTCTCTCTCATTCTTGTATATATTATAAAGGAGGGGCATATTCAAAGTTTGGTCATTGTTTCTTCTCCACCCCCCCCTCTCTTTCTTCCTTAGGGTAGAATGCGGAGTCTAAGCCTCCTCTCATGGATCTGTAACGGAATTTCCTTACCTCTTTCCCACTTGTGATGTACCGTGTAAAATTTTGGAATAATAAAATCTATTTCATGATGCATCTATCCATCCTTGGCTTATTTTGTTTCCTCTTCTTACCTCTTATCATTGCAGGGTATATTGTGCATACTCTGATGTTTGTTACAGGTTCCAGGAACTATGCTTAATGGGTTTTGAAGTAGTGTTCCATGTGAAATCTCTCTCTGGTCTGTGGTGCATTCTATCCACCCTATCCTCTGCTCACCTCTCTCCACTTCAGGCATTCAGATTCATCATTCAACCACTTCCTTTTCTAGTGTATCACCACTTAGTGTAGGTTATTTCACCCTCTCTTTCTTTATATCCCCTTGGAAAGGTTATATTAGGATATAATAGGTTCTACCTGCACTGCAGTAACTCATGGCAGGTAGATTAGGAAGCAAGAACTAGCTTTCTCTAGAGATCCATCTCAAGTTTTACAAGTCCCACTGCTTGAGAGATGGTCCCATGTTGTGTAATCACAATGAATACCCCACTTCACACCTAGGCCATTTGGGGGTGCTTTGATTCTGCATTAACAACAATTTTTCAAGACAAATACAGGGAGGTGGGTCACCAGAGCGTTTTGCAGATTTTTACCTTTTTGTATGAGAGGAAAATTTATGAAATAATCTGCGACTCTGCTAGGGCCCACATCAAAATTTGGAAGTGGAGAGGTGGGTCGCTAGATATTTTTGATACTCTAAGGTCCATTTATACTCAAAGATTGTCCATGTGGAGGGCTTGCACTCATTTGAAAATTTGCCCCTCGGTTTGACCTTTGGAGTTATGTCAAGGAAACACATGGAGGTTTTCACTAGCCTTGTCCATACTTAGACTTTTCTTCAAGCATCCAGTGTAGTTTTTTCATACCATGGACATGTGGAGGGTCTGCCCTCATTTAAGGATCCACCTCTGGGTCCTACCTTCGTAGTTATGCCAAGGAGACACATGGAGGCTTCTGTTGGATCCTGTCTATAATTAGACTTCTCAAGAAACTTTCTAAGTCCTGAGACACTTGGAGATCCTATGCTCATTTCAAGTCTCACTTGTAAACTTCATTTTTGGAGTTGTGCTAGGGAGACATGTGGAGGATTGTACTGGGCCTTCCCACACTTAAAATTTTCAACGGCCGAGAATTTTTTTCTCAGACCCTAGGCATGTGGTGCCTTCTGCTGGTACTTAAATTCTTTAAAACACTTTGCCGAACTGAGACACGTGGTGAGCCTGTGCTTGTTTGGGGTCTCTACTTTTGGGCACCATATCAAAAGTGCACCAAGGGATCACATGGAGGCTTCTGCTGGCTCCTCTTTTTACTAAGACTTTTTCAAAGTCTGAGGTAACTTTCTTGGGCACAAGGAACATGGAGAGCTTGTGCTCGTTTGAGGTCCTACCTCTAAACTTCATCTTTGAAGTTGCACTGAACAGACATGTGGAATCTTTCGATGGACTTTCCCATACTCCAAATTTTCAACAATCGGTGCAACTATCTAGGGTTCTGAAAACTTGGAGTGTCTGCACTCATTTGGGGACTTACCTCTAGACATCACCTTTGTAGTTGTGCCAATGAAACACTAGGAGGTTTCCGCTGGCTCATCTTTGTACTTGGCGAACTTTGACTCACAACGCAGATATATGATATATTCCATATAGGGGTACTCTCTTCTTAGAGGTACGAATGTAGGTATGATATATTTTTTAAGGTGTATACTCAAGGAGGAAAAGGATTTCTTGTCAGATCCAGCTTTATGGAGCCACCTATGAATGATGAAAAAGGGGGATTTCCTTCATGAAAAAATAAAATAATGATCAGAAGGATTTTTAAAAAGTAATGATATAACATCCTAGACATAGTAAAGGGTCAGAGAAACGTGATCAGTTCATGATTCATCCACCTGGCAGCTTTGTGTGTAAATTTGTTAAACATCACTTTCTGAGGAAAACTTGTAATACGTAAAGGATTCCTAGAATATTCTTCCTTTTGGGGGAAAAAATTTGGATGAGTGAGCGAGTAAATTGTATAAATGCAACGAGAATACTCTTGCAAATGGTTGAGGGTTGAATTTGTTGGTGCTCAAAATAGTTTCGCCCCCTCTGTGCCTTTGAAAATTTTATTGATTTACGGCCTCTATCATTTTCTCCATCCCTATGTTCTACTTGGGGGGTATTTTGCCATTTTTAATGATTTCCTGGGTCGAGGATCATGCATGGGTCCATATTTTTCTCCTTATTTCTTGTTCCTCTAGAAAAAATATGTATTTTAAATCTCTCATTCTCTGTTCCTTCAAAACTCATGTTTTCCCATTTTTTCCATTTTCCACAGTCAAGATTTGTTGTCCTTGCCATTTTTTCCCTAAGTTCTTGAAGGAAAATGAATTGATGTGTCCCTAAGCAGCATATTTGAGCCTTGTAACATTTTAAAACTCTTTGTCCTTGGAGAAAATTTCTTTTTTAGGCTCAAATGGAAATTTTTCTGTATTTTACAGTTTAACAGACATTTCTTCTAGTCAAATTTGCATCCTTTCATATATAGGGAGATGTGGAATCCTTTGGTTAGACATGGCTCAGCTAGACACTTCAAAAATTCTATGAAAATCCTCAACTTTAAAATGTGTCCATGTGGAGCAACGACACTCATTTGAAGATTTACTTTTTTTTTTGGCTCTGGAGTACCACCGAGATGACACATGGAGGGTTGGCAGGATAGAGACACGTGGAGGATTCCACTGGGTTTCCCCTACTTAGTATTTTTTCAAAAAGTTTTGAGAAGTCCGGGACACGTGTAGGTTTCTGCTGCTCCTCCCAGACATAGAAATTTTTTTATGTAGCAGGATGCAGTTCGGCGGAATAGGACACATGGTGAGCCCATGCTTGTTTAAAGTTTTAAACTTGGGAACCATTTTGAAGTAGCGCTGGGAAGACATGTGGAGCACTCCACTCACTTTGTATTTTTTCTTGGACTTTTCAACGGCCAAGGGAGACTGCCTTAGATCTTGACACATGGCACCTTCCGCTGAGCTTCAAGCCTTAAAAAAAATTTTACTGGGACATGACATGTGGCGAGCTCATGCTCATTCAATGTCTCAAAATTTAGGGACCATTCCAAGGTGCACCATTGTGACACGTGGTAGTTTGAAAAGTCAAAAGAGGTAGGGAAGCGGACCATTAGAGGTAACTTAATCCTTTTACCTCTTGTATCCAAATGACTCAAAGTATTAAAATATCCTACAGGCCCGATGAAAAAGGTCAAAGCTTGCTCCAATCAATGACAAAGGTGTGGGATTTTGGAGGAAAAGTGATAAATTTTCCCTTTGAGGGAAAAGGAGTTAAAGGCATAAAAAGACTTGGGTTTCCACTGGGATCCATCTTAGAGACTTGAAGCGAAGGGATAGAGCTACAGGGAAAACTTGGAAATTTTTGAAAAGAGGGTCAAATGGTAGAATTTTTTTGCAGTTCCTTTAGGGCCCACCTCAAGACACGTGTCAGGCCCATTTTACAAAGTAGATGTGCGGAGCAAAATGTAAAATTTTTACATTTTTTCAAAAGGTCAGAAAAAGTCAAAAGAAGCGCCTGAGCCTATTTTTAAATCTTCCACGTGGATGGCCTACATTCAAAATCAAAGATTAATGAAAATTGTTTGTCTAAATTTTATTTTCCCCTGATTTCAGCTGTAAAACTCCTGGGAGTGTGAGTCTTCATGATTTCTTACTATTTTCTACATGCCAAACAGAGGGGCAAGTTATTTTTAATATCTAGAGTGAAGTGGGAGAAATATGGAGATGTCTTTCAACCATTAAAATGGTCTGACTCTAGGGCCTGATTTGGTTTTCCATTTGTCATCACCCGAGCATGCAAGGAGCCGGATTTGACAAATTAGGGGCATAAGTAGTTGGAGAATAGAAGGAAGTGTGATTTTCTAGAGGAAAGAGTTGAATGTAGGAAGTATTCGAAGAGATTTTCCCTTGAGAACCTTGTGAATTTTTGCATATAAGATTTTGGGAATCGTGATCATGATCATAGTACGCACTGGTAACATTTAATGTCTAGATTTTCAGGGGGAAAACTCTATTATAAATGCTATAAATGGAACAAATTCATCGTTCAAATGGTTGGGTGTTTTTGGAAAGGTTAGGACTGATTTTTTCTAGCAAAAAAATCTTGACAGAGCCCATCCATTTTGATAAGCCGCCATAGGAGCTTGTATATCTCTCTTTGTATCAAATTTGATCATGTTAAGGTGGTTGTAAGTGTAGAGCCATTGACAAGCTTTGAGATTATTCTTGAAACTTTCCATTGATGATAAATTTGATAAAACTTTTAGTTATCCTATGTTAATCTTGAGTAAAGTGTATTTATTTCATCTCTAAATGCATGTGACTAGTTTTCTTGTTTTTGTTGTAATCTTGTACCAAAATCTAGTCCAATCACACAGGTCTCAATCCTTGTGATAGTTTAGTGGCATCTGAAATTTCATCTCTCAGAAGAACCTTCATCTGGGAGTGAGATAAATGTTTTGAAATCACTTTTCTTTTATTTTATAGACAAAGATTATCTGTAAGCCTTTGGGTGTACCTTAGGCATAAATTGGTTTAAATCTTGGTGCTTTATTGGGTTCTCTAACTCAAGATTTCGTGATAGGATCCCATAGGTTGTGTGAAAGAATGCTAATAGTTGAAGATACATTTTAAATTTTGTGGCATTTTTTTGGTTGAATTTTTCCATTTTGCATAAGCTCTTAAGGACCTGGTGAGTCAAGTTCATCATGTCTCCCCTCCCACCAAATTTTTTTTCAAAAACAACTAATCCTACCCATACCACCCCTATTTTTTTCTGTGTATATGCACACAAGAAAAAAATCACTTTACTAAAGTATGTAGAATAGATCAGGACTCCAAGTGTCTCTAGAAACCTTAGCCTTATGTTGAAATTATCTCCATCATCTGGAAGTGGCAAATCATGACAGTCAGATTTGGTGTGTCGATCATATTTTCCCCAAGGTTTTCTCTATAAAATTTATGCAAAGGAAAGGTACCTGTATCTCCTTTCAGATAACAAAGGTTACAAAATAGGTTCTCTTTCCTTAGTTGAAAGGCACAACTGAAAATAGTTGGGATAAGATCACATCCTTTTAAGGTGTTATCCATTTCTCCACAAATCTAAGTAATAAAGGGACAGTTAGATTTCCTCCCTAGCTACAAAATGACATATATTTATGATCTATCTACCTCTAAACTCCATGTCAAATCTGTGTTGTTGTTTTTCTTGAAATGGAGAAAAAAATTGGATACCAACACTCATGGCGCCGTTGTTGGGGACATTGTGATGGAGTTCATACTCAGACCCTGGTAAACATTTCTTTTATGCTCTAAAATTCTAGAAATTTCTTTTAAATATTATCATGTGTTTGACCCTATATGAATTTTCAAGTTACAAGTGTTGTATGCAACTTCTCCAGTCTATACAAGTTTTACCCTGGTATTCATTGATAAATTTTGTTAAAGGAAGGTTAGAGCTTTCATTTCCAGTTTATAAGGGCTGACAGACATTTGACAGAGCATATTTTAGTGCATTTGCACAACTAAGGTGGAAATCCTTAGTGGCGAGTCCCTGTTGTTTCTATTTTGATAAGGACCGGTGTCTTAAACCTGTATCAAGAAATATTTGTTACTAATATTTACAAAGCCTAAGGGAAGAAGATATTTCTTTGCTAGGGATCCTGTAAGGACATTGTTTCCTGAGTTAGGAAAAGCAACGTCGGAAGGAAGAAAAGCTTGGAGAGTTGTGGGATATCAACAGACAAGAAGGGGTATCTCCATCGATGAAAGTGATCGGCCTATCATTGAAGAATGTCATTCAAGTGACTCTGAATCAGGTAGCCTCTTTATGGAATTGAAATCTCCAACTGGAGAAGAGCCTTCATTTGATTTTGAAATATTTTATTCACATTCTTCACATGTCTTTTATGAAAGTGATAAGGATTTCCAAGAAGCAAGGCCTTTAGAGGGTGTCCATTCTGAAAGCTACACTCCTGTGTTCTAAGGACCCTCTGCCCCTTATCAATTTGTCACCCCTCCAATATTACCTCCTCGAATAAATATGGCTCAGCCCCCACCTAGACCCCCATTTGTTGTAAACACGTTTGGACCTATAAATTTTTTGGGAATGGATGGTTATCCAAATGCAGTACCTCAAGATGTAAGGAACAAACTTCATAAGTTCCAGGGAAACAATGCTATAACTGGTGATCAACATCTAAATCTTTTTCTCATTATGATGGAAGACTTTGAGATTGAACATGAGGTTGTGTACATCAAATATTTTGTTCACACTTTAGAAGAGGATGCAAGGGATTGGTATAAAGCACTGCTAGGTAACTCTATTGATTCTTGGGCTGAAATGAACAATGCATTTAGATTGTAATATGGTGATAGAACTGACCCTAGGTTTCTTCTATCAGAATTTTAAAACATCAAGAAGAATCCCAATGAGTCAGTACATGATTTCAACACAAGGTTCAATAAGACCTTGAGGATATTTCCTATTAGGAATAGGCCATGTGATGAAACATGTTTAACTAAATATACTAATGCAGTTGATAAAAAGGTTGCTTACTAATTGAGGGAAAAGAACCCTACTAACTTGAGGCAAGCATTCACTATGTCTCTACAAATAGAGAATAATATCAAGGAAATAGGAAAACCTCCTAAGAGGGATGGTGTGAAGTTGATTAAGCCAGAAAAACATCAGACAAGAAAGGCTGCTGATTTGGAAGAAGTTGTGAAGACTTTGGTAGAGGTTGTCAAAGAGATCTCCTAAAAAATAGCCTGAGATGAGAAAGGAGTTGGGTAGAATTCCCAAGGACCAAAAAAGTAACAGGGCCAAGAAAGATTTAAAAATCATCAAAGAACTAATGACAGAGGCAAGGGACCTGTGGGATTGGAAAATAGATAGCCCCCAACGCAGAGAGAATAGAATGGTGTATGATCCTTTAGCTGCTAGAGTTACTGTTGTGGAAGAAACATAGGTCATTGCTTGGTGTGACAAATGTTGCATGCCCCATGCTCCCTATGAAGAATATCAAAAAGAATAAGAACAAGATAATGATGACAATGATGATGATGTTTGCATGAGGGGTTCCTCTGCCAGCTCACAACAAGGGGAAACCTCAACTGAGGTGATAAGTGCTAGAACTGTTGCCACTTTTTGGGAATGCATTCATAGGGTACTTATTCTTTCTCTCTCTCATAATTTAGAAGTAGATAATGCACAATCTTTTGAATTTCCAAATAATGAATTTGAATATCTAAGGGCTTTAATGATTAAAAAGTATGATGGAGGAATCCCATCTTAGGAAGATAGGAAATTGTTAATAAATATTGTTGTTGCCCAAGAGAAGGAATATAACACAAGAAGTAGGGTTATCAAAGGTGCAAGGGCCTCAAACCAAGCAAAAAGCTCCCTTACTTTCAAACATTCCTAAGGATGCCCCTAAGAAGGATGCACCTACCAAAGGCCTTGTAGTTCCATGCAAAAATTATACCCCTCCTCATGCTCAAATTAGTGAAAATCCTGTACTAGCTAGCGAGTTTACTAGCTTTCCTTACAACATAGCCTTTCCCAAGAATGTCCCATATTACATTGCCAAATTTTTAACTCAAATCAAATTCTCTATTCCAATTTTTGAGTTGCTTAGGATTCCTAAGCACAAAAGGAGAGAATTTGAATACTTGGGGTTGAATTAAGAGAAGACTGCCCTAGGAAGAAATGTGAACATTATGGAGAATCCTCCAATCATTAAAGAGTCAGAGACACCAGCAACATTAGAAGATCTAGCTGAACCACCCGAGTTTTATCTGGGACATCCTTGGTAGACTCTCAGCTGAATTTAGATCCATTCTCCACCACTCTGATAATCAAGGATAGGCTTTTCCATAACTGCATGTTTGACTCAGGGGCATCATGTAATGTCATGCCTCTGGAAGTCATGAATGAGCTTAATATTAAAGTAACATCAACATATGGGAAGTGCACTACCATGGACTCTAGAGAGGTGCCAATTATGGGATGTGTGAAGGGTTTGGTGGTACAGCTTACAACCTACCTGGGTAAAAATCTAAAACTTGATGTTGTCATAGTTGATTGCCCAGCCAAGTGGGGTATGTTATTGTCAAGAAAATGGGCTGCAAGTTGTTGTGGGAGTGTTAAAATGGACATGTCTTATGCCACCATCCTGATTGAGGGCATCCTTGTTAGGTTTTATGGGGAGAAGAAATTTTTGCACCTTATGGAGGATCCCAACAATGTGTCCTATGAAGTATTCTATACAAATGTTGATGTTGATAACTTTGTGGGATTTGCTAAGGGAAAGGAGCACAAGATTGAGGAATGCAAGTGTCTTGGGCAAGCAGGCTCTCCTTGGACTCTGTTGTTTGCTGGAGCTTGCTCCAAATGTGGAAAGGGTGTCAGTACTGTTTTGGTTTCTCCAAGCCAGGAAAGGTTTGTTTTTTCCTTTAATCTTAACTTAAGTGTGCTAAAAACATTGCTGAGTATGAGGCACTGTAGTTAGGTTTAATAATTGCTTGGAAGTATGGTATCTAGGAAATCATCATCAAAGGAGACTCAGAATTAATTGTGAAGCCAGTCAGAAAATTGTCTGCCAAAAAAATCAGCGAATGAAACAATATAAGCGTGCAGTTTGGGACTCCATTGAGATGTTTGACTCCTTCGACATTGTGCATCATGACAGAAAGTTTAATGACTTCGCAGATAAGCTTGCAATTTTTGGGTGTCAGTTTGACAATACTATAATGTCCCCTTATTGTGAATATGATGTCGAGGTATTGACAAGACCCACTGTCCATGAAAATATCAAACACTGGTAGGTTTTTGATGATGATGCTCAGATATGGAGATTTTTGTAGAACAGTGGAGAGTTTGATGATGAAAACATATATTGGGAACCAATGGTATGTGCAACATAGGAGAGGGAAACCTTGATTGTCAAAGACATCATCTAGCTCAAGACCAATACCATTCCTAGAGGGTTGGTTGCTCTTGAATCGAATTTTGATAATGTTGATTGCACTATGAATAGGCATATGAAAGCCTCGAGGGATGTTGAGGAGTATGACCTTGGCATAAAGGAGAAACCAAAGAATATTTGGTTGGGCAACAATCCCAGCAAGGAGGAGAAGTAGTCATACATCTAATTATTGAAGAAATACCAAGATTGCATGGCTTAGACTTATTCTGAGCTCAAAGCATACAAAGAAGAATTATTTCAACATGAGATTTCCTTGGAGCCCAATGCAAAACCATTCAGGTAGAAGAAAAGGAAAATTAATCCACTCTTATCTCTCAAAATGCAAGAAGAACTGAAGAAGTTGAGACATGGAAGGATTATCTAGCCCACAAGGTATTCTTCTTGGGTTGCAATCCTTGTGCCAGTACGAAAGAAGAATGGTGACATTAGGCTATATGTATACTTTAGGAATATAAACAAGGGCTCAATAAAGCACAACAATCCTTTACTTAACATGGAACACATGTTACAGTTGGTGATTGGTTCTTAGTTGTTTTCTACTTTAGATGGATTTTCTGGTTATAACCATGTCATGGTAAAGGAATCAGAAAGAATCAAGACAACCTTCACTACTCCATGGGGAACATATGTGTATATCAAGATGTCATTTGGTCTAATGAATGTTGGAGCCACTTTTCAGAGAGAAATGAATGTTGCTTTTGCTAGATACATTAATGAGTTTATTATTGTCTACCAAGATGATGTAACAATGTTTTCAAGAAAGAGAGGTGACCATTTGCTTCACTTAGAGAAGATGCTGATCAGATGTAGGGAATACGGCATCTCACTCAAACCAAATAAATGCTATTTTGGAGTGTAGAAGGAAAAATATCCTGGTCACATTGTGTCATGGGAAGGAGTGATGATTGATCCAGAAAGAGTGGAGGTAATTAGTAAAGTCCCAATTCCAAGACCCAAGAAAGGGATTCAGTCCTTCTTTGGGCGGATAAACTTCATTAGAATATTTATATCAAATTTTGCTGAGTTGACCATCCCAATCAATTCCATGCTAAAGAAAGAGTAGGTCATCAAATGGGAGGAGGCTGTCATTCAAGCTTCCAATGGAATCAAAGAGGCATTGAAGCATGCCCTTATTTTAGAAGCCCCAGATTATAAGAAACCTTTCTAGCTGTTTTCCTTTACTTCAGAAAATACTATTGCTTTTGTCTTGTTGCAAAAGGATGATGAAGGGAATGAGAGGCTAATTGCATTTTTTAGTAAGGCTTTGTAAGGGGTAGAACTAAAATACACCATCATGGAGAACCAGGATTTTCCTTGGTCAAAGCAACAAAGGTTTGTAGGCCTTATATTTTAAGTTCAAAATTTGTTGGTTATGTTCCCCATACCATGGTAAAGGACATCTTGTCAGAGATGAAAGTCTCAAGAAGAAAATGATGTGAGATGGGTGACATAAGTTAAGTAAGAGTATGATATGGACATCCAAACAATGAAGTTTGGGAGAGGTTTGGGGTCTAGCTAAGAATTGGCCAGAGTAACTTGCAGACCATTGAGGTAAATGAGGTTGAAGAAGAAAGGGCAAGTGTTTTTGAAAATTTAATGAGTTGTGAGTGGTAAAAAGATGCGATGTTCTATCTCAGACATTGAAATTACCTTGAGCATTTGAATATAAGAACCAGAGAAAATAGCTCTTTAAGTTGGCTCCCCATAAATTAGTCCATTACTGATTTTTGGTTGGCATGGAAGAATCGGCAGAGGGAAGTCCTCTAAGAATGCATCATCACTGAAGATGAAGCCCCCAAACATAATTTCTCATCTCCATGGAGGAGTTTTGTGCGGGGAATTGTACGGCAAGAGTATCCACATAAGATCTTGAGGGCTGGTTA
>CM034152.1:565793495-565828714 GCA_019776745.2 Taxus chinensis | reverse complement strand
GGAAATCATTAAAGAGATGTGTGGTTAATAATTTCTTGTGTATTGAGGGTTGGTGTTCTTTAACCTTGTACCTTCTTATTTCGATATTCCGAATTGTGTCTAATAATTGATTTCGTGTGCCACTTATAATAGCATGTTTTAGATGCTAGTTTGTGATTCTTTTGAACTCATTGGATTGAACTTAAATCTTACAAAATTTCTCTAGTTGGCCATTTATTGGCCATTTAAGCTATGTTGAATAATATTTCAATGATACCTCCTTATCCTATTTCTTTCTAACATTAGAGATGTTGTTAAGATGATGACGTGTGTTGGTATCCAAATTTATTTTCCCTTGGAAGCCAAGTAGTGTCACAGATTTAACAAGATACTTAGAGACAGAAAAATCATGGTATAAGTCATTTTGTAACTAGGGAGGTGATTCAGTTGACTCTTTGTCACTCAGGCGCTGGTGAAATGGATAGCACCTTGATTAAGGATTTGATCTATTCTCATTACTTTAGGTTGTGCCCTTACACTAGGGTGAGAGGACCCATTTTGTAACCTCTGTTGTTGAAGGACATGAAGAGATCCTTCTTTACACAATTTTTAGGGGAACCTTGAGAAAATATGATCAATACACCACAATTTAACTCTCACGAGTTATCACTTCTAAAGAATGGAGATATTTTATGAAACAAGGTTCAGGTTACTAAAGACACTTAAAACCTACTTGTTTCTTTATATTTTGGTAGTAGAATTTGTTCATTTGTTGACATACAACACAAAAAAGGGTATTTTAGGAAGGATTCATGGTTATTTAAAAATTTTGGTGGGGAATTGAGCAAGATGAAGTTGATTTCACCAGATATTTGAGAACCTTTAAAACGATTGGAAAACTAATAGACAAAATGCTTCAGAATAGCCAAAATATTCCTTCAACTAGAAGGTGTGTTTCAATGGAGGCCCAGATCTGCACGGTTTCACACAATATTTAAGAATTCAACATGAAGGCTCAAGCTAAAGACTCAATAAAACATTAACAACCACGCCTAAGATACACTCATAGGCTTACAAACAATCTTTATCAACATAATGGAAGTAAAATGATTTTAAATTTTTTATTTCATTACCAGATGAAAGCTCTTCTCATAATGAAATTGCAAATGCCAAAATAGTAACACATGGATGAGATATTGTGTGATTAGGAGATATTTTAATATAATATTGCAACAAGAACAATAAAAATTATTTGAAAGACATTCTGAAATAAAAGCAGACACAATTTTTCCCAAGATCAACACATATTAATTCAAGATTTATATGATTCATCAGCAAGGGAAAGTTTCTTGAAAAATCTTAGAGATTGTCAATGGTTGTACACTTGCAACCATCTTGACATGATTGAAATATAAATCACAAGAAATTAATATGTTTCCTAGATGGTCTGTCAGGAAGATGGGATTTCTCAAATTTTCTCATAAAAATTAAACTCCCTGACCCTATCCAAGAGTATTCTCATTGAATTTATACAATTCACTCTCTCACTCATCCCAAATTCTCCCCCAAAAAGAAGAATATTCAAGGAATCATTTGTTTGTTACAATTTTTTTGTAGAAAGTGATGTTTAACAAAATTACACCCAAAGCTTCCAAGTGGATAAATTATGAATTGATCACATTTCTTAGGCCCTTAACTATGACTGGGATGCCGTATCATAATTTATGATAGTTTTATTAATCATTCTTTCATTCTGTCATGCAGGAAATCCTCTTTTAGACCATTTTCAGGTGGCTCCATATGGTTGGATCTGACAAGCAATCCTTTTCACCCTCGAGAAGACACCTTGACAAATGAGTTCCCTTGCATGGATACCTGCATTTGTGCCCCTCATAAATGAGTTCCCTCATATGGATTATAACATATATCTACGTTGTGAGTCCAAGTCAGCCAAGTACAAAGAGGAACCAATGGAAACCTCCATATGTTTCCTTGGTGCAATTGCAAAAGTGAAATCCTGAGGCAAGTTCCCAAATGAGCATGGGCCTTCCACGTGTTTAGAACCCTAGAGAGTTGCACCAGTTTCTGAAAAGTCAGACTATGGGCAGGTCTAATGGAAGCTTCCATGTATCTGTTCGACATAAATTTGAAGATGAAGTCTAGAGGCGGGACCTCAAATGAGTGCAGGCTCCCCATGTGCCCTGAACCCAAGAAATTTGCTTTGGCCTTTGAAAAAGTCTTAGTAAAAAGAGGAGCCAACAGAAGCCTCCACGTGCCTCTTTGGCACACTTTTGATATGGCTCCCAAAAGAAGAGACCCCAAACAAGTGTAAGGTTTGCCATGTGTCTTAGCCTGATAAAGTTGTTGAAAGAGTTTAAGGACCAGTGGAAGGTGCCACGTGCCTAGGGTCCAAGAAAGTTTCCTTAGCAATTGAAAAGTCTAAGTATGAGAAGGGCTAGAGGAATTTTTTATGTTTCCATTTGCTCATTTTTTGGTACGAATATCAAAATAAGGACTCCCAAACAAGCGAAGGCCTTCCACATGTCTAGATTCTGACAAATTTACACCAGACACTTGAAAAATTCTAAGTATGGGAAGATCTAGCGGAATCCTCCTTGTGTCTCCCTAGTGTAACTCCAAAGATGAAATTTAGAGGCTAGAATTCAAACGAGCATAGGCTCTACATGTGTCCTAGGCCTTAGAAAGTTTCTTAAGAAGTCTAAGTATAGAGAGGAGCCAGCGGAAGGCTCCATGTGTCTCCTTGGCTCAACAGTGAAGGTAGGACCTAGAGGCAGATCCTCAAATGAGCGCAGGACCTCCACGTGTCCATGGTCTGACAAAGCTACATCGGCCACTTGTAGAAAACTCTAACAATGGGCAAGGCCTATAGAAACATCCAAGTGTCTCCTTGGTGTAACTCCAAAGTTCAAACCGAGAGGTGAATCCTCAAATGAGTGAAAACCCTCCATGTGGAAAATATTTGAGTTAAAGCAGGCCAAAAAACTTCAAAATGCTTCGGTGACCCATCTCTCCACTTCCAAATTTTTCATGTGGGGCTCATCGGAGTCGCAACTCACTTTTATAACTTTACATCATTTGAGAATGGGGCTTAAAAACTCAAAAGTGCTCTGCCAACCAGCTTCTCGGCTTTGGCTTTTATTATGTTGACTCAAACATTTGACATCAATCTACCCCCCATGGGGTTGTGAATCAATTTATAACTTTTCTCCTTTCACAAAAAGAAAAAAATATTCCAAATTTTCTAATGATCCACCTCTGCACCTTTTCCTTGAAAAACAAACATGTGTCCATATTTTGGGTCAAAGTAAGAATTTTTCCCCGCCGCTTCATGTTTTTTGAATAACCAATTAGATACTATCAGGGCTGTAGGGCTAATTTGGTATTTTTTACAAATGCGACGAAAGTGAAAAGTTTCACCAAAAATACCCGCCGAGCCGCATCCAATCAGAAAGGAGTATGTTTCCATGGATGTGCAGAAAAAATTTGACAGGAAAAACATGATTGTGGAAAAAAAGAAGGAAGGGGAAACCTCAAATTCATGCCCAAATTACAAATTTTTTTCCCGTAGAAAGAAAACTGTAAATAAAAACCATATTCAATGTGATCCTAGACCAAAGGAAAGGATTGACAATGGAAACCAAATGAAGGAGAAATATTTGACGCATAAATACAGGGAGATGGAGATAACTTCAAACCATGTGGACTGAGAAATATTTCCAACAAGCAGGGTGAGATTAAATTGAGCACCAACATCGGCTATAACGCAAGGATGGGTACGCCTTGCAAGTTCCACAAGAACAATAAACAAGACCCTAGGCTAAAAACCCATTGGGAAATAGAGTCAAGAAGAATATTACAAAGCAGAGAGATAATAACAAAATACCCCAAGACGAATGGAGAAATCCACAAAAAATTGGTCACCAGGGATCTGGAAAAACTAAAACAAAAAAACACTAAAACTGAACAAAAACAAAATACTATACATTATGCAAGGGCACACATCTTGATTCTAATAAATCAGTCAAGGAAATGTTTCAAATGCCTGCCGTTAACAAGCAACTCAAGTAATTCCCCATCTAAGTCTTTTAGGAAAAAGGTTTTCTCTCCAATTCGAATTTCAATAGAATAAGGGCTCATCCATAATGCATCAAATTTTCCATTCTTTCGCTTATCCTCATGTCTACTATCCCAAAGTAGCACCAACTCTCCCACATTGAAATCTCTTGGATTCACCTTTTTATCAAATAGTTTCTTTAATTTCTTCGTGAACTTCACATGTCTTTGGTGGGACTCTCTTCTCTTCTCATCCAATTCCATAATTTGATTTATAGGAGCATCATAGTGATTGAGCTCCTGGTCTGCTAATTCTTGGATAAATTAGTAAGAAAATAATTACAAATGCAGGGGAAGTAGAGCTTGAGTTCCATATACCAATTCAAATGATATTTTTCAGTAGCCCTTTTAACAGTGACTCTATCAGCCCAAATAGTAAATTTTAATTACTCACCCCACTTTCATTTGTTTAACTACAAGGTTCTCCTGATTATCTTAAACATATTATTATTACTTGATTCTAGTTGTCCATTACCTTGGGGATTGTAATTGGAAGCATATGCTAAATTGATCCCATATTCATGACACATGGTTACCAAAGGTTTAGCTTGAAAGTTCATAGAATTGTTAGCAACTATCTTTGCAAGTACTCTAATATCGTAGATTATATAATTTAAAATGAAGTCTATGTCAATTTGGTGAGTTGCTTTCTTGGTGGGGATTGCCTCCACCCACTTGGTGAAGTAATCAGTAACCACTAATATCCACTTGTGGCTTGCACTTGAAGAATCTGAAATCTCACCAATGAAGTCCATTCCCCACTTCTTAAATGGGGCTTCAATTGATACATGCTACCAAGGGAGGGAGCTAGAAGCTTTCAATCTTCTTGAAAAACAATGGAAATTTTCACACTTTCTTATTGGAAGAGTTGTGTCTTTAAAAAGAGTTGGCCACAAGTAACCAACCCTTAAGATTTTATGAGTTTTGAATCTTCCTACAAAATTCCCCCCACAAACTCCTCCGTGGAAATCATCAATTATTTTTGGGGCTTCATCTTTACTGATACATCTGAAAATAACTCACTTAGGGTTCTTCCAAGCTAACCCGTAATCAATGATGATGTATTTCTTGGAGACTAACTTAAGTGCTCTTTTTTTATTCCTACTTAAATACTTAGGGCATTGTAAATGTTTGAGATAAAAAATAATATCCTTGTACCATTCAGAATTTATCAAATTTTCAAGGATATTCAACCTTTCTTCTTTAACTTCATTTACCTCAAATGTTTGTAGGTTACTCTCTACTGTAAGCTTTGCTAGACCTAGACCTCTAACCAATTTTGTAGTTTGGATATCCATGTCATATTCTTGCAACTTATTTACCCATCGGCATATTTTTCTTGAAATTTCCATCTCTGATAGGATATCCTTAACCATGGTATGGGGAACTTAAGCAATGAATTTAGAACTCAAAATATAGGGCCTAAAGATTTTTGTGGCTGTGACCAAACAAAAAGCATGTTTCTCTATGATAGTATACTTCAGTTCTTCCCCTTGTAGTGCTTTACTACAGAAAGCAATTGGCCTTTAAGCTCCTTCATCTTCCTTTTGTAATAGCACAAATGCAATGGTATTCTCTGAAGAAAAGGTAAACATTTGGAAAGCCTTTTTATAATTAGGAGCTACTAAAACAAGGGCATTCTTCAATGATTCCTTAATCCCATTAAAGGCTTGAACAAATGATTCTTCACATTTGATACTCTGATCCTTCTTCAACATATTAGTGATTGGGATAGTCAATTCAGAAAAGTTGGAAATAAACCTCCTAATAAAATTTATCTGCCCAAAAAAGGATTGAATTCCATTTTTGGTTCTTCGAATAAGAACTTTACTAATGGCTTCCACTCTCTTAGGATCAATCATGAATCCTTCCTTTGACACAATGTGTACAAGTACCTTTTCCTTTTGAACCCCAAAATGACATTTCTTAGGGTTCAGTGTGTTAGCGCATTAATTAATACGTTGTTTATTTTTTAGTTTGGATACAGGTGGTTACCTCCTAACCGCATTCTCTATGTATTTATTCACTCCCCAGGCATTCAATAAATCATTCAGACATTTCTTTCCTAAGCCATCATTGGTATCAGAGAATTTCTCCATTCCTCTGCCTACGTGAAGATTGGAGTGACAGTTTTTCATTCCTCTGCCTGCGTGAAGATTGGGGTGCCAGTTTTTTTAGCAAGAAAAAAGTTTTTGGCGTATTGTTTGTATGCTATGTGTGGAGGTGATGAGCCAATGTTCCTTCCAAATGACCTGATAGAATGGAGGTAGTGAGCCTTTGTTCCTTCTAAACGACCTAATAACATTCTCATACCAGGTTCCTTTCATTAGAGCCGTTGTTTTTTTGTTTGAGCCTAGAGTATTAGTAACTATTGACATAAGTAACTTGTGTACAAATCTTCTGGTTGAATTCCAGCTCATATGGGAGCTTTGGAGGACTGCTTTTATAGACCACGTGTAAAATTTGAGGCACAGTAAATGTGGTATAAAATTGCATGCCTTTGTGTGGAGATTCAGTAGAGGTTCTAGTGCCTTGAGAAGGAAAAACCAGCCAATGAGCAAGATCTATTTTGGAAATTTTTTTTTTTGCTTTGGTGAAAAGTTGTTTTTGAGTGAATTGCAGACCTCATCTAACAGATTGCCAAAGAAGATAACGTGGAAGAACCAGCCCGCGTATGTCAAAAAATTTGGATGTAGAAAGCACCATAAACAATGCGCCAAATGTTTAGGCATTGAGCAACAACGAAGACACCACTGGACTATTCATTGCTTTTGTCAACGAGCTCCACAACACTAGGAATCTTATCTTTGATGAGATTGTGTGCTGAGGATAATTGGAGTATTTTTGGTTTGACGTTTGATGTCAAGCACGGTGGATTCATCCAGAACTTGAACGTGGCTATGATGCAGATGATGAACACAAAGTAGAATGCCCACAAGAGCGTCCAAATCTCACTGCAAGAGCCTATAGAGCCCATCTTCAGGATAGGTTCCTTCGGTAAGCATTGTACCCATTTTTTGAAAAATAAATAAATAAAATACAATTTTGATTTTTTGGAAATGTCTGCACCTCACATTCTATTTTTGGATTCCTAGTTGCTCAAAGGACCAAATTTTTCCACATGGAAAACCAAGATGCAGACGATTCTTCAGTTTAAAGATATTTGGGGGATTGTTTCTAGTAAAGACACACCTCCCATAGATGCTAATATGTTGGCTAAGTATGAAAAGGCCAATGCAAAAGAACGAATGCTTATCACCCTGAGCCTTTCTAATGAGGTTCAACCTTACATTCGGGAAACAACCACTTCCTCTATGGTAGGGGTTCATTGTGTACCATCTATGAAGCGAAGAATTTGACAATGAAGTTACATCTTCAGAAAAAGATTCACATAATGAGTATGCATGATGGTGAATTAGTCAAAGCCTTCTTGTGGTATGTGACCGAGTTATGCATAGAACTTTCTGCTCTCAGTGAACCGGTGGACGACATGTTTCTAGTCCCGCTCACCTTGCGATCTCTTCCTTCTTGGTTTCAGACACTGATCACCATGTTGAAAATCACTCATCAGGAGGTGAGTTTTTCCACACTGGTGAATTATCTCTAGTAAGAAGAAGCCATTTAGAATGTTCAAGAATCCTTTGAAGACAAGGCTCTCATCACGAGGAAAAAGCATAAGCCTCAGAAAGGGCAGTCAGCCGCCCCAAAATCAGAATCAACATCCTTAGCAGCAACCTTCTCAGCATCCACAATAGTGGCCACCCCAGAAGCAGTAGAACAACAAGGCGGATTGATGGTGCCCACATTTTCTCCATGGATATGCACACGACTGCGAACTATTATTACAATGGTCACAAGTATGGAAACTCTGGTGAAGAGAGCACTTATGGCAAAGGATATTCCAAGAAATCCTGATGGCATGCTTGTAATCAGAGGCAAAAGGGTCACATTGCTGCTTAGCAAGATGCCACCACCGATGAATAGGTTTGAGACACAACTCATCTGGACATTTTCCTAGTCTCTCAGACTTCGTAGCCATAAAAAAGTGCTTGGTTGATTGATTCAGGTGCCAACAAACATATGACTGGAAATAAGAAGTTATTCCATACTCTAAGTGACCGGCCCACTGGAGATCGGATCACCATCATAGATAATTAGGAGTATATTGCGGTGGGGATTTGTGATGTCATAATTTCTCTTGGGACACAAATATGTACACTCACAAATGCGCTATATGTTCCAGGTTTGACCTCAAATCTCTTGTCTGTGAGTCAACTTCTTGATCATTGAATGCAGGTTGAATTATTTGTTGAGAAAGGGGTCAAGTCCTACATCATTTCCCAGGGAGACTCAGTAATTGCTCAAGCATTTATGAAGGTTCGTCTATTTACACTGGATGGGGTCACTTCATCTAACATTTCTCTCTCTACTTCAATTACGGAGTCCACTGCACTATGGCACTTTCGATATGGTCATCTTTCTGCCAAGGGCTCTGCATCAGATCAGTGCTAAGGAAATGGTAAGAGGGCTTCCTCCACTCTCCCATTCCTTACCTTTTTCTCGGGATGTCTTGCGGGTAAACAACATAGAGGTCCATTCAAATAGAGCTCTTATCATTCTACAGAGCATCTTCTGGTTGTACATGCCAATCTGTGCGGACCCCTGCCAACTAGCTTCCAAGGTTTTGAATACTTCCAGCTCATCATTGATGATTACTCACAAAACATGTGGGTATATTTTCTCTGGAAGAAGAGTGAGGCTTTTCCAATTTCCAAACCTTTTACCAGCAAGCCACTAGGTAGTCTGGGAAGCCTCTCCTTCTCCTTCACTTAGATCGAGGGGGTGAATTTGTATCAAAGAAGTTCTTAGCATACCTGAAGCAGCATGGCATTTGGAAACATCTGACTGCACCCTACACTCCCCAAAAGAATGGGATTTCTGAGCAACACAACAGGACTGTCATGGTGATGGCTCATTGTATGCTCTCCACTGCCAAGTTGGAGGATCAGTTTTGGGAAGAAGAAGTCCAGATAGCAGTGTATCTACTCAACCAAGCACCCATGAAGATCTTGCAGAATAGGACACTGGAAGAGGTATGGACTGGTCGTAAACCTTCTATCCATCATTTGAGAGTTTTTGGTTGTACTGCATATATGCATGTTCTAGATGAGAAAAGGAAGAAGATCGATCTAAAGACACTGCCATGTCTTTTCTTGGGGTATAGTACTACCTCAAAGGCATATCGTCTCATGGATCCTGAGATGAAGAAAATCTATGAGAGTCAAGATGTGGTGTGTGATGAGTCGTCCTTTGACTCCCTACCACACAATGGAGATCCAGTACCGACCTCGTCACATAGATTGCTCACACATCCAGATGATGGGCAAGATGATTCTTCTTAGAGAGAAGAAGAGCTGAGTGGAGACTTGTTCATTGATCTAGGCACACTGGAAAACACATCTTCACATCAGTAGCAGCAGCACCAACGTCTGAAATGGGTCTAGAATACTATTGGGGATGCACACCTGAACTCACTTCCAAGGACTTCTACGGGAGTCAGAACATGAAGTCAAGATAGTCATGAGGTAAATTTTGCACTCATGAGTTCAGTTGTTGATAGCACCAAACGTGACACTGTTCATGAGGCATTAGACCAACCACAGTGGAAACAGGCTATGGATGTTGAATATGATTCCCTACTTCAAAATTAGATGTGGGAACTTACCGATCTGCCTCCAGGTAAGAAATCCATTGGCTACAAATGGATTTTCAAAACAAAATATAAGGCAGATGGTTCAATCAACAAACACAAAGCATGACTTTTTGCAAAGGGTTATCTCAACAAGAAGGAATTGACTATGAATGAGATACCTTTACACCCACTGGGAAGATCAAAACCATCAGAGTTGTCTATGCATTGGCAGCACAAAATGGATGGAAACTTCAGCAGATGGATGTCAAGAGTGCTTTTCTAAATGGTGATCTCAAAGAAGAAGTATACATGGCCCAACCTGAAGGGTTTGTAGATGAGCATCAACCACACAAGGTATGTCATCTGATAAAGTAATCTTTATGGACTCAAACAAGCACCTAGGGCATGGTATATAAAAATTGATGATCACCTATTGCAGCATGGATTCACTCGTAGCCCCTCAGATACAAATTTGTATATCAAGAAGGTAGGAACAGAGATTGTTATTCTGGTTTTGTACGTAGATGATCTTGTGATCATAGGAAGTTCTGAAAATCTTGTGGATGATGTAAAGAATGATCTGAAGAAATCCTTTGACATGACTGATTTGGGGCTACTTCACTACTGTCTTGGCTTAGAGATATGGCAGAAGAAGAATCATATCTTCATCTCCCAGATGAAATATGCCAAGACTCTCCTGGAGAAGTATGGAATGTCATATTGTAAACCAATGTCCACACCTATGGAAAAAGGTTTGCAATTATCTAGATTCTAGGATTCATCACATAGTAGATGGTACTCACTACAGGTAGCTTATGGGGAGTCTCATTTACTTGACTTATACCAGGCCAGATCTTTGCTTTGCAGTGAGCTATCTCACCAGATTTATGCAGGAGCCATGAAGAAATGTCATTGGATAGCAGCAAAGCATGTGTTGAGATATGTCTGAGGTATAGTTGACTTTGGTTTGGAGTATCAGAAGAACACTCAGTTCTTCTTACTAGGGATATATAGACTCGAGACTATGCAGGATCCATTGATGATAGGAAATCCACTTCAGGGTATGTTTTTCATCTCGGATCTGGAACTATCTTGTGGGTTAGCAAGAAGTAAACTATTGTTGCTCTCTCATCAACTGAGGCTGAATACCATGCCACACGAGGAGCTATGTATGAAATGATTTTAGTTACGTCACATTCTTGCAGATATAGGGATTCCTGAAGAGAAACCTCCCATCATTCACTGCAAAAATCAAGGTGTGTTGAAGCTTGTGAAGAATCCTATTTTTCATGAATGAACAAAGCATATTGAGGTTGAATGTCACTACATTCATGAACAGGTCTATGAACCACCAAATTCAGCTCCAGTACTACCCTACTGATTTTTAGGTTGCAAATATTCTCACCAAGCCTCTCAGCAAAGTGAAGTTTGATTTGTTTAGGGGGTACATTTGTAAGAAACAATGTATTAAGGGGGGGAATGTTAGCACATTAGTTAATACATTATTAGTTTCATTATTTAGTTTGTGAACAGTTATTTAACTGTTCCTCTCTCAACATTCTCTCGTCCCGTAGCCTTTATAAGGCTCTTCTTTTTTTAAAAAGATGCATTGAATAAATCATTCATTCTTTCTTTCACTTTTAATAAGATTGTCACTTGTAAGGATACTCATATTCCCTACATACTTATCAACAATTTTTAATCTAAATCTTGTAGGTGATGACTTCTCTTTAGAGACCAAACTGTTTCTCTAATAAGAGCCACTAGGAAGTCATTTTTATCCTGAGCACTTGGTACATCCTATTCTCTTTGAATAAGTAGCTCCAACATTCATCACCAGATGAAATGGCATAATTATATTATATCTAAGTGATCCGAATGAGGGTGAAGATGTTATTAGTTTTGGAGATCCTTATTTCATTGATATCACAATCTTAATCTTTATACCATTTAAAACCATCAAAAGTAGATAACAATGTAGAACCTTAACTAACTTGCTAACTAATGGCTATCCATATTTGGCAACTTTTTTTATCCTTGATTCCCATGTACAAATATTAGGAAGATTGTGAAAGTATTCCCACATATCATCCCATAATTTAATGTCCTTCCTATTTCTAACAAGTGTCCATTTGCTACTTTCATGAGGAGTACCTTCTAGGCTATTAATTAGATCCATCCCTTAAATTTGAACCATTATTCTTGCATTTTTGAGGAAAGGAGGGGATTACCTTGGTATTTTTCTATTAGCCTGAATTGCTTGGCATAAACTGAGTTTAAGGGATTTCTGTTAAAAAGGTCTTCAACTGTATTTTTTAGACAAATATCCAACCATTCATAGTCTTGGTACTTTTTTAGAAATCCTAACATAAGACTACATTTGTTACTATTGCAAGATTGTTCCCTAGGCCACAAGATCTTAGGAATTATCCTTTCTCCTATGTCATATTCTTTAACATTTCCATAATGACATGTTATTGTTGAGATTCACTCAATGTTATCCACAATTTAAGATTCAGTAAAACCAACCCTCTAGGATGTAATGTAGATAGGTATTCAACTGAGTAATTTCATTGACCAACATAACATTTCCTATCACTTTAGCTGCACAAACCATTGGTTCTAGTCTGAAACCTTGATTAGAAAATCATTCCTTTACAATGCAAATAAACATTTTTAGTGACCTAGAGGATCATACTTCAAATACCTGCTAGTGGTTGACATTATCAAGGACTGATTACACTGGTCAATATTCAACATCATATTCACATTAGTTTTCGGAGACATTGTAAAACGTTAAAACTTTGATACCAAACTACAATTTGTCTGTACAATATTATAGCTCCTATCTATATGTATTTGATTGAAAGAGTTCAAACATATCCAATGAATTCCCAAACTGCATGCTTATACTATTGTCATTCATTGATTCTTTGTAGCATACAACTTTCTAACTAGGGACTATCAACTTTGAATCTCCTTTACAACAATGTCTCAATATGATATTTCCATGAATCCTTAACCCAAGAGCATATCCTTTCATATCAGCAATATTGCTTGTGCACTAATAATTGCCGGGGTAAAATTAAAAATCAAACTCCTAATTGGCTTGGAGATATGCAACAATAATAATCATTACCAGATCTGAGAACATGCTCCATCAAATATTAAATTACCTTATCCAGAACCAACCTTCTTAGGATACTTTGTCAAAGGATTAATTTCATGCTCAAGCTTACAATCAACACATCGCCTTCAAATTTATTAACATCTCTATCTACAATACTTCATAAGATGCATTTTAGTGAACCATCGATGAGACAACTATTTCTATATACCATTCTACCCTTCATGAAGACTGCCTTTAATTGGTATAAGATAAGCATAAGGAAGCAAAGTCCAATTTTAACACTTAGTCAGGATATTGGCTGAAGATTTTCTGGAAACAACATTCCCCACTTGAGCAGGAATTGGTCAGAACTGCTTGAAAATATCGCTTACCCCATCCTTCTTAATGCTAAAATTGCACTATTATTGATCCTCTTTCTCATCATTTCCGTAATAGTTAGTATAATTCATTTGCTAATTGCTAACATTAATCTGCATATTCATTAATTAATGATTATTTCTTTATTAATTGACCTTCATGATCAATTAAAGTTATTACAACATTACTATGATCATTTCGTTAATTAAATTGTCCAAAATAATACTTGTTAATTAATTATTTTATTAATTGCATTGAAACCAAATAATAAGCTACTTATACATTGGAATAATTCCTATGTACAGCAACCACAAATCATTACGAATTTTCGTGAGCTCTAATTAAATTCAAAGCTTACTAGAGACTATCACGTTCTTAATTAAAACCATTTGATTAACTTATCGCATACAAACATCCCTTTATGACTTACAAATGAACATAATTAATTTAGAAAATCAATGATTACCTTAAATAAAGAAACCATATCCATTTACTAATCTATGTTTTAATTTTCCCACGTTCATCAATTTGCTATTGCCTCTTCAAGCAAGCTACTAAGGAACTATTTTCTTACTATTTTGATAAAAATTGCACCATGCTTTGCACATCAGTGAAAGAATAAGCATTTATGATATTGGTAAGTTATTCTGTCAATTGTACTAGAAATAGCTTCTTATAAACATAAAAATTTATCACTTCAAAATTGAGTAATATAAGAAGATCCATAAAGGGCCTAATTAACCATGGAGGGCATGGGGATTCCATTCTGCAATCCTTGTATGTTATCAAGATTTTTTAATAATTCACTTTGATTGGCCTATGTTCTTGATAGGTTCATAGTTTATGAAGACAATCCATTTTTGAGATAGGAAATAACTTAGCATGTAGTTTCATTTATGCATTGATGAAGCATTTCCTTTAAGCTCTTAATCAAAGTGGTCCATTGTTTAATTAGCATTTACTTTTAATAAGCTATGTAGATATTAGTTTCAATTTATAGATTATTTAATAAAACATGAGCACATTTGGCATGCCTGTTGGGACTTACTTCATTGTCCTTTGCACTTAATTTCAAGTTTTTGTAGTGAAGTTTCATATTTTGTTACTAACCCTCTTTTACACATGTTGATCTAACTTGTTTTTCTTAACTTGTTTTGTTGATTTTGAATTTGTTGAGTCTTTTTTGTAGGTATAAAGGAGGTTAAGTGCTGTTAAAATTTGAATTGATGGAAAATTTTTAAAATTTCTCCATGTTTTCATTTTTAGAGCTTACTTTTTCAACATTCTACATGCTAGATTTGTCAATTTCTTGAAAATTTTAAATTCTTGAGCATGCAGGTTAGTGTTTGATAGTGCTAAGTCTTCTATTTACATATTAATGTGGTGGGTTTATATAAATATTAAATCTTGGTGACAAACTTTCAGGATTTCATCATTTTACATGCTATTTTTTCCAATTTCTTGAAAATCTTAAATTCTTGAGCATGTATGTTAATGTTTGAAACTTTGATAGCATTGAGTATTCTATTCATATATTAATGTGATGGGTTGCTGTCAAAATTTAATCTTGGTTGGAAAAATTTGACTATATTTTATAGATTAAGGGATTTTTTTTTAACATTTATTGAGTGCATGTCAAGTGCATACCCATGAGCATAAGAGCATATGCGTAACCCATCTTCCAAAGGTCATAAATTTTGCTCCCAAACTAGAAATGACTCCATTTTTTTTACGTTGGAAAGGTATTGAAGTTAAATATGCAATAAAAACATAAATTTGTGATTTATACTTACATAAATTGTAGGCTTTTCTGTTAGTTTAAATTTTCTAACATGTCTAATGTTTTGATGAATGTTGTATTTCCTTCCTTACTTGATTTATAAAAAAGCGTGTGTATGCTCTTCTCTTGTACCTTTTGGTGACCTTTAGAATAAAAAAAAACTTTGATCTCTATCTTTTGAACATTAGGATTAAACTTAGATATTTGATTATTCATTTTGCTTAAGGGAATGAACCTTTTACAAAGAATTTTTCAATGGTCCTTTGATTTGAAGTTTTCCATTTCTATAAAGTTGGGATAAAATTTTTGTATGCTCTTCTCTTGCACCTTATGGTGATATTTAGAATAAAAACTAACCTTGTTCTTCATTTTATAACATTTGGTAACGTGGAAACTTCATCTTTCACTTTTAGTTTAAGGGAATGAACATTAATCAAGCTTTGTGTATGGTTCATTGATTGCCAATATTTTCTTTACTTTTTAGTTAGATTATTTGTTGTGTATGATTTTCTCTTATATCCTTGGATGATCTGGAGAATCAAAAGAAACTCTTAATCCTCTTTTAAATAATGTAAATTACTTGGAGAACTACTAATGCTTTAGGGTAGGACCTAAAAATGCTTGTCAAATAAAGGAGTTCAAAACAAAATTAAAATAATAATATAGTTTTCGTGTAGGTTGTCAAAAGGTGTTAAAGAAAACCACACCAAATTAAACAAGATAAAAGGAACACCACATTCAAAACACTATATTTGCAAGTTCGGATAAGGGTACGTCTCGTCTACTTAAAAATAAGACATAATACCTTTGGCATAAGCCTTAAGTTATAACAATGGGGTCAATCCTAGGAACCCCAAAGTAATCTACAAAAGAGGGAACCTTGTGGATTAAACGGGAAGTACTCCCCACAATCTACTTGACTAGTTGTTCCTTGTGAGTTAGCGTTACTGGTTGTCTGTATGGAAACCCTAGGGATAGTACACGTAAACACAATAGTTGCCTCTCATAATTGAAGGGGGTAAAGTAAAGCTGAGATACTCCTAAATTAGTCATTGTGAATGTTTAGGTAAATCGAGCGTGCTTAAGACAACTTTGTAACATCAAGTTGAGAGAGCCACCTAGAAAGATATCTTTGGCCAGGAGCCCACTTTGACCATTTGAAAATAGTTTTGAGTTGTGAGCCATTGTTCATCACGAAACATGGGAAGCATTACTTTTTCTTAGTTTTTTACTTACCTTAAGGCGAGGTGAAACTCTGCCGAATTAAAGCCAACATTTTCCACCCCCATTTTGATCTACTTCCTTCACTTTATTTTGACGATTTGTTGATCAAAAGAAGAGTGGCTACCTTTGTGTTATAAATTTATTGTTTTTTCCACTTTTTTGTCTGTTTACACCCATCCATGTTAAAATTCTAAAGTGTGAGGAGATGCATTCATATCATTCGTAGATTTTGTGATCTTGATACCCCTGTCAAGATCATCATCATAGTTAGGCTTGGTTCCTCATCTCGAACTTCCTCAGAAAGGTTACCTTGTTTATATCGTATCACTACAATTTTGGTATTTACATCTTGTTTCTTGTAACCTTGACCTAAATATCTGCATTGTAAGGTTACACTATACACATTTTAACAATTCTTAGTTATACTCTAAGCGTTTAGTTTGACTCCATTACTACCTTGATTTCGAGAGGTGCTACGTGTTACCACTTGTGTGTGTTATATCAATATCATATTGATATCAATAACTTACTTTTTCATAAATTTTGCTTAACATATCTTGGTGACATTGTTGTGTTACTCACAATCATAACTAGCACTTTTTGGGATATAGGTATTAATTGAATTTGAACTTTCTTCTAGTATACCTTGTTAGGAGGTCGCATTAACTTCTTGTTATTACTTACACATTGTTCATGTCTTTGAACTTGACATAAGTAGGGACATCTTGTTAATTATCTTACAAAACCAACTACCTTTCCTAAAATAGACTTAGTAAGTACTCCATTTGACTAATTGGTTTACAAAAGAATAAATTCTGTGATTTTGTCTCATTCGTCATTTTGACTTATCCATTTATGACAATTACTTTGATCCATTAATCCTTTATTATTTTGTCATTGTTTATCACTTATGTTTTAGTGGTGTTGTGTTTTGATCTTTTATGATTGTTCCTTGCGATCGTTCACCTTATAGATTTATATTTCTAAGGACAATCCTTTCGAGACTTTGATTCTTTGCACTTGCAACTTGTTATCCAAACTTTGTTGGATTGTTGAAATTATGTTATCATGGTGTATGTTTTTATTAGCTTCCCGTTTAAAGAATCATACAAGCATCCCTATATTTATGAAATGTCTAGGTTGTTGTCGTTATGCTACCCAAATCAACATGAAACCTTCTTCACTTTGAAAAAGTTTGATCATGTACAATCTATGTCTAGACCTTTGAACCCAACACACGTCAAAAAATACTGATTATCGTAAGGTCCCTTATACATACGATAATAAAAAATAAAATTTTCAGCATCAAAAGACGCCCATCTTGACCAAATCTCATTTGCTTCTTTGCACTAGAGAATCCATTTGGGTAACTCATTCCCCACCTTCATCTCATAGTCGGAGGTATGATTGGGATGCTTCTGATCCAAATTATTATTTTTATTTCCCCCCACTATTCTTCTACTTCTATTTCAAACATTTCCTCTTCTTCTGAGGATTCTAATCCAAATATTTCCTCTGACTCTTCTGATGATTCAGATCCAAACTACTATTCAGATCCAAAATACTATTCATATTCATCTAATTCAACTCCTAAGTCATATAATGCAAATCCTATGTCATTGTCCTCCCTAACTTCGCAAGACCCTCTTCATAATACATTTAATATGACTCCTACATCGTGGTCCTCCCTTTCTTCACAGGACCCCTTTTATTAGTCACCTCAAAAACATCTTCCTCCTTTGAAGATTCATGTGATTCAAATTCCCTCCAATCAAACATCCAATACGATTCTTGAATCATGGTCCTCTCTTTCTTCATAGGACCCTTATTATTATTCATCTAATGTGATTCTTGAATCACGGTCCTCCCCTTCTTCACAGGACCTTCTTCGTCAATCACCCCCATGAAGTCTTCCTTATTTGAAGATTCATATGACTCAAATTCCTTCTATTCAAACATATGAATTGACCCATGCATCATAATTTGCATGCATTGGACTTAATCCTACTAGTTTATAGATGATATACCATCGTATAGGTAGGTACACATGACCTTCTTCTACTCGTTGGACATCTAGCTACACATCTTCTTCGTCCCCCACATCATCTTCTTATATCCATCATCATCAAACATTTTCTATGTCTCCCACACCATGTGAACCTCTTTCTTCCAATCAACCCCTAGTGGTAAATCAAAAACTCATACCGATTGATCTCTTTTAGAATGAAGAAACAATTATGGACTTTATAGGGGAACACAAAGATATATCTTTAAAGAATTATGAGAAAGGATTCTCTTTAGACTTCAATACACCTCTATATTGTGAAGAAAAGGTTGATTCCTTTTATCAAGAAACAGAGGAAGAGCCTCAAATCATGTAACTTGATCCTCCTCTTATTCTTCCATCCTCACATTCTTCATTATGTAATGAAATTCCTTGGTCTTGCATTGATCCATGGCCTATCTTCTCATCACCCAATCACTCTTTGTCTATCATAATTCCTCAATCACAATATCTTATTGGATTAACGTTAAGTAGCCCTTCATCTTCGTCTAGGTGTGGGTCACCTTCTGATAGCCCTCCCTTTGCTATTTTTGGGGTATTTTTGAGTAGTCCATTGTCTTATATTCTTCAGGCACGTCCAACAAGCCCCTTATATTATATGTATGGATCACCCTCGTGTAGACCATCATCTTCTATTCTTGGGCCACATCTTAGTAGCCCATCATCTTACATCTTTGGGTCACGTTCTACAATCCCTTCTTCTTCAATTCTTAGGCCACATCCTAGTAGCCCTTCATATTCTATCTATGGGTCACCTCCTAGTAGCCCTTCTTCTTCTATTCTTGGGCCATATCCTACCAGCCCTTCGTCTTCTATCTATGGCTCACCTCCCAGTAGCCCATATTCTTCAATCTGTGGACCATATCCTTTTCATCCATCACATTATTCTTCTACCAAAGATTGTGTCAAGCCTACTGCTATTCCTCTCATTAATTCTAAACATCCACATTCTTCTCTCACTTCTTTGGATCAGACAAGTGATGCATTAGCTTATAAGAAACCTAGACATGTTCTTTATCAAGATAAGATAAAAAAATCCGAAGAGATCCAAAGCTACCAACAACTCCTATGATCATAAAATCCAAAATCAAACATGATTCAATAATGCACACCAATGTACCCATCAAGTACAATGTAAAGTGCAGAAACCTATAGATAGGGAACTCAAAACCCCACTTACGAAACCCATGTTTCCAAACAAATCACAGTAATTTATTGAGAGTGAACTCACCATGATCATCGAGATCGGGGATAATATCATTCTTGATTAAAAAAAATGCGCTTATTCTCCCTTATCAAGGAAGTCAAACACATCGTTATTGGATCCTATCACATAGACTGACATGTTTCGTTCTGATAACTATCAAAAAATCAAAAATATCATAATCGTTTTCAAAAATAAAATAAAAAATCATTAAAAAATTCAGAAATACAAAGAAATGAGAAAAAATTAAAAAGAAACAAAATCAAAGGTATAAAGATCAAACATTACAATCAAGTATTGCTTACACATGGATGTTCTTTCTTCCCTTTCTTTCATATTCATCTGCAAGTCATCCACCATTTTCATCCCTTCAATGATATTGTGGTTAGCCTATTCGCATGCATTTTGTGACATTTATCTCTATGGTATCCGTTTGACCTTGGTCTTTCATCACCTTGGTAAATTAAAGAACGACTTACCTCTTAGAGATCCTATCACTATCTACATATAATAAACTTGTCGGGAAGAATTTTTGGGAGTATTTGTTAACACTATCCAATGTCGTCATCACAATCACTTCCATATCCTTCCATCAAGCCATTAGGGGTTCTTAACCCATTGTCAAATAAGAGAGCTAAAATAAGTTTTCAAAAAGCAAGAGAATCAAAATCAATCAATCAAAAAGTAAAAAATAAAAGAAAAAGAAAATTGATATATAACTCTCTCTTGGGGTATTTCCAATCATCTCTATTGGGGCTATGGACGCCTAACTGGCAGTAGAGAAATATTGTGATTAGAATCAAATGCATCTCTATTGGGGCTATAGATGCCTGACTGACAGTGGAGCAATGTATGGATCTCCTTCCGTAATCCATTCACAGATCACTTTTCAAACTAAATCATTTCTACAAATTGACTAGTGTCTTCACTTGTTGTCTACCAACTCTTTCCTTCAAGAGGTAATTTATTTCCACATGCACACATGAGATATTGATGAGTAAAACAAGATTGCTATGTTATGAAGTGTTAATTTTTGGACCTCGTTCAAACTCTTGCTTTAATGCATGTCTTGTCTCATGATTTGTGCCTTGGGCTAATCACTTTTTCATTGAATGCCTTCTAAATATTTTCATAACATCTTTTGTTGTTCAAAAATCATTTAGAACATCCATGTGTATAGAATGGCCTTTTTTCTATGTTTTTGGAAACCTTTGTCCCCCTTTAATAAAACAATCACCCACTTCCTTTCTATCACATGTTCTTAGCCATCTTAAGCTGGGGGCATCCTTGTCCCCTCATGATTGAACCTATTTTATAAATTGGTCTTAATCCCCCTTCTCTCTATGAAGAGTTTGTCATTTAATACTCTCACCTAATCATTGGTTCATATTGCATCTTCACTTTCTCGTATGCTTGACATTCTAACCTTGTACATCCCATCTATTGCTGGGGGAACCCAAACTTCTTCGTCTTCCTATACATAGCTTTGGAAATATTATAGAAAATTAAAAAAAACAGTCAAATATGTTTCAAGAAAAAAAAAAAATATAAATCATCCTACAAAACATCACTCTTTGGCTCTTGCCTAAGTTTGTGTGCAACTCGTGGATCATCTTGATTGACATCCATCAACAAATCTAGATTTTCTTACTATGTCTATACTCTCTGGCACAATGAGTTGATTGGTATTGTTTTATAGTGCATGATTGATTTTCATAGGACCCAAGTGTCCTCCGTTATACCCCTTGCATGTATCCTTGCTTGTGGCACCATATTTTAACCCTTGTTATTAATTCACACAAGTCAAAATAAAAAATTGATAGTAAAAATATTTCATTCTGTTTCTCTGTCAAGTTATCTTGTTTACTTTCTCGTATTGCATTGCATTATGTATGTTGCAGGGAGTTAGACATATTTTACTTTCTCGTATTGCATTGTATTTTTAATGTTGCATGGAGTTGGTGTTTTAAGCTATGGACATTTTTTTATATGTATTTTCATGTCATACTACACTTCTATTCATTCTTTTTAATAAGGACCTATGATGTCAAACACAAGAAAAAATGATGAAATAAAGTTTGTTTTTACATCGGCAAGATGATAGCTATATCCATCTCTTTTCATCTTCATTTTTCTTCCATATCAACACTTTTCTTCAAAAGTAACTTGGTGCAATAGGATAAATTCTTTTACTTCTATTATGTTCTTTCATCTTTTCGATCGTCAATTTCCTTCTTTCATCACCCCATCGACACTCGAGGGGGCATCTTTCATTCTATTATTTTTTTCTTAGATATTTCTTCAAAAGAATTATTTGTTTGTACTTTTCTACTATCTTCAAAGTGGTGTCACTTATGCCACCCCAAAGAGGGGAAAATGTAGACACCAAAAATCCACTTACGCAACCTTTAATGCTAAGATTGCACTAATTATCCTCTTTCTCATCTTTTCGATAATAATTAGTGCTTTTCTGCTAATTAGCTAACATTCCTCTTCATATTCATTAATTAATGACCTTTCATTAATTAATTAGCCTTCCTAACATTAAATATGTCAATTAATGACCTTCGTTAATTAATATCCACTTCTACTTGGGTTAATTAATTATTATTAATTAATTACGCTCGCAACTCTAAATCAATAAATTACCATTTATTAGATCAAATTCCTCTTTTACATCCCGAAAATCATACTAATTTTCTTCCAATTAGCTTATATAAGATTACATCTACTTATTAACTAATCACCTTTGATTAATTAAAACATTCCCCAACTCCCATGACTTACTAATGACAAATTAAACTCTTCTAAATCAAGATTACTTTTTTTAAAGCAACCTTATCCATTGCTAATCTTGTTTTACCTTTATCCCACATTAATCCATTTGCTAGCCTTGTCTCTTCAAGCAAGCTATATAAGGAACCCCCCTTCTTACCTTTCTTCTTGCACCATGATCTGAATAGTGAAAGACTATAAGCATTCTGATCTTGAGCCATTCTCCATTGTTGGAAATGGATTCTCCATCTAGCATCCTTTCACTCGAAATTGATTAATATAGGAAGATCCAAAAGGGCCTTGTATCCATTCTTGGTGAGATTCCATTCTCAATCCTTGAGATCAAGCAATAATCCACTTTTCTTGCTTATGTTCTTCATAGGTTCATAGTTTAAGTTAGAAATCATAGAGAGTAGGAAATAGCTTAGCATGTAGTTTCATTTATGCATTGAAGAAGCATTTATTTTAAGCTCTTATCTTGATATTTCATTGTTTAATTAGCATTTTATATTGAAGCTATGTTGATATTAGTTTCGATTTATAGCTTAGTTAATAAAACATGAGCACAAGGACAATCCAAAATTACTACATTCAAAGTTAAGTGCTTTCCTGGATAAGCTAACAATTGCACTACCAAGACTTTGACACATCCAACTATTGGAACCTCTCTTGAATCCATAACAGTACATTTCCAATAATATGTTGTTGCTTTGATATTGAACACATTCATGACCTCAAGAGACATTACATTACATGAAGCTCCTGAGTCAAACATGCAGTTATGTAACAACCTATATTTAATAATCAAAGTAGTGAAAAATGGATCCACATCTAGCTGAGACTTAACCAAATAAATTCCCAAATAATTTTCAGATGTTTCCCCCAGTTCCTCTAATGTTTATAGTTTTTATAATTTTGCAATGGCAGGAGGAACCTCTATATTGTTCACATTTTTAGGTTGGGTAACCTTTTCTTCTTTAAATCCCAAATATTTGAATGTTCTTTTCCTATGCTCAAGGATTCAAAGTAATTCAACTATGGGAATGGTGACCTTGATATAACTCAAGATTTGGGCTATGTCACAAGGAACATATTTGGGTAGGGCAGTGTTAGAAGGGGGATTCACAACTTCAACTGATAACATGGGAGTCTTCACAGTATAAGCATGGGGAGGAACACAACTTTTATTTGGGGAAACAAGGCCTTTGTCAGATGCATTTTTTTAGGAGTTTCCTTAGAGATATTGGTAAGCACTGGAATTTTTGGTTTAACCTGAGGCCCTTCCCCTTTTACAACTTTTCTTCTTGCATTATATTTTTTTCTTAGGAAACCACTGCATTCATTAAAAATTATCTGTCCTCTTCTGATGGAATTCTTCCATCATACTTTTAAATCACTAATGCCCTTAAGTACTCAAAATAATTATTAGGCAACTCAAAATGTTGTACCATATTAATTTCAAAAATATGAGTGGGAGGAAGAGGTAATACTTGGTGAATGCAATCCTAGAAATCAGCAACAGTTCTGGCACTTATTAGTTTAGTTGAGGTTGCTCCCTACTGTGAACTTGCAGACCAATCCATCATGCATGCATCATCATTTATCTCATCATCATTAGCTTCCTCAAATTATTTTTCTTCATCACATGGGGAATGGGGAAAGTAACATCTATCACACCACTCCATATCATGGACCTCTTCTATAGTAGTAACTTTGGCAACTAAAGGATTAGGCACCAATCTATTTTCTTGAGGTTGGGGCTGTCTATTTCCTGATCCCACAAGCCCTTTACCCATGTCATCTGATCTATGAACACCTTTGGGATTATTTGCAAATCTTTCTTGACCTTATGGCTTGTGCTCACCTTGGGAACCTTGTCTAATCCCCTTCTCTGCTCTGGCTAGTTTATAGGATATTTCCTTGTTAGCTCTAGCCAATGTTTTTACAACCTTTTATAGATCCATAGACTTACTTGACTGAGGCTTCTCTGGATTGATCAGCTTGATACCTTCCCTATTAGGAGGCTTACCAAAAACTTTGATATTGTTTTCAATTTGCAAAGCCATGGTGAAGGCTTGCCTGAATTTTTCTTGGGGTTTTGTCTGTTAAATAATAGGTAGCCTTTTTTTCAAAAGAATCAAAATATTTTATTAAACAAGAAACATCACTTGGCCTCAAGATTACAGGTAGCCTATTAAAGGTATTATTGAACCTAGTATTAAATTCATGAAAAAGTTCATTAGGATTCTTCTTAATATTCTCAAATTCAGACAAAAGAAACCTGGGATTTGTCTTATCCCCATATTGAAATCTAAAGAGATTTTTCATTTTTGTCCATGAATCTATTGAGTTATCTAGCAAAGACTTATAGTAGTCACGTGTATCCTCCTCAAGATTATTAATAAACAATTTTCTATACACATCCTCAAATTCAATCTCATATTCTTCCATCATATTGAAAAAAAGTTTTAAATGTTGATCACTAGTAACAACATTATTCCCTTGAAATTTAGGAAATCTATTTCTAACATCTTGTGGCACTATATTAGGATATTCATTCATACCACTAAAATATATAGGTCCAAGAGTGTTGAAAACAAATGGAGGTCCATGTGGAGGTAGGCCCATATTTCCTTGAGGGGGTGATCTTACAGGAGATACAAAATGATGAGGGATAAGGAGTCTTTAGAACACAGGAGTATAATTTTTGAAATGAATGTCCTCTAAAGACTTTATTTCTTGGATAACCTTATCAACCTTGGAAAATACAGGGACAGACTGAGAATCACACTTATCAAACACAAATGAAGGCCCCTCCGAAGTTGGAGAATTCAAATCTATATGAAAATTACTTGATTCAGAATCACTTAAATAAGAATGGTAATCCTCAACCACATGTTGATCACTTTTGAAAATGGATAACTCTTTTCTTTATTCCTGATCTCCAACTATTTTCTAGACTCTTTTTCCTTCTAAATTTTCCTTTCCTAATTCTTGAAAATACTTTCTGGTAGGGTCTTTAGTGAACAAATATCTTCTTCCTTCCATCTTTGCAAAGACTAGTGACAAATTTCACATAATACAGGTTAAAGCACTGGTAATTATAAAAATTTAAATCAACACGAAGTCACCACTAAGGATTTTTGCCTTAGTTGAGAAAATACAATGTAAATAACTTCTCAAATTCTATCAACACTTAATTCCTACATAGCTTAGTAGATATGACCTTCCTTTACCAGTATTATCATTGATGATATAAATTTAGTGTAATAACCACTAGAAACTGGAAATATTGCACACAGAAGTTGTAACTTCGCACAATTCTTAAAAATCTCAACATAGGATGACATTTAAACAACGCATTTGCACTTAGATCATGTAAGAAACATTTTGAAGGTCGGTATGTGTACACAATTTTTTAAATATTCCTCGGAAATAACACCAATCTAGTGTTGTTGCCACATAAATAGGTCCTAGTGTTAAAATAATCCCTGGCAATGGTGCCAATCTGTGGTTAATGCTGCTGCACAAATAGTCCCGGTATTCAAATTATCCCTGACAACGGTGCCAATCTAGGTGTTGGTATCCAAATTGATTCTCCTTGGAAGCTGAGCAGTGTCACATATTTAATAAAATACTTAGAGACAAAAAAATCATGGTATAAGTTGTTTTGTAGCCGGGGGGGGGATTCAACTGATTCTTTTTCACTCAGGCGATAGAGAAATGGATAGCACCTTTATTAAGGATTTGATCTATCCTCACTATTTTAGGTGATTCCTTTCAACCAGGGTAAGAGGACTCATTTTTTAACCTCTGTTAGTGAAGGACATGAAGAGATCCTTCTTTGCACAATTTTCAAGGGAACCTTAAGAAAAATATGAGCAAAATACCACAATTTTACTCTCATAAGTTTTCTCTTCTAAAGAATGGAGATATTTTCTGAAAAAAGGTTTAGCTTACTAAAGACAACTTAAAAACTGCTTGCTTCTGTATATTTTGGTAGTAGAATTTGTTCATTTTTGGATATACAACACGAACAAGGGTATTTTAGGTAGGATTCATGGTTGTTTGAAATTTTTGGTGGGGAATTGAGCGAGATGTATTTGATTTCACAAGATATTTGATAACCTTTACAACAATTGGAAAACTAACAGACATAATGTTTCAGAATAGCCAAAATATTCCTTCAACCAAAAGGTGTGCATCAATGGAGTCCTAGATCTGCACGGTTTCACACAATCTTTAAGAATTCAACACGATGTCTCGAGCTAAAGACTCAATTAAACATTAGCAAACCCCTTGTTCATGATGCGTAAGATAAATTCATAGGATTACAAACAATCTTTATCAATATAGTGGAAGTAAAATGATTTTAAATTGTTTATTTCATTACCAAATGAAAGATCTTCTCATAATGAAATTGTAAATGCCAAAATTCTAACACATGGATGAGATCTTGTGTGATTCAAAGATATTTTAATATTAGATTCCAACATGAACAATAAAAACAATTTCAAAGACATTCTGAAATAAAAGAAAACACAATTTTTCCCAAGATCAACACATATTAATTCGGGATTTATCAGATTCATCAGCAAGGGAAATTTCTTGAACAATCTTAGAGCTTATCAATGGCTTTACACTTGCAACCATCTTGACATGATTGAAATCTAAAACACAAGAAATTAGAAGGTTTCTCAAATTTTCACATAAAAATTAAACCCCCCGACCCTATGCAAGAGTATTTTCACTGCATTTATAAAATTCAATCACTCAATCATCCCAAATTTCCCCAAAAATAATATTATTCGAGGAATCCTTTTTCTGTTACAAGTTTGTTCTAGAAAGTGATGTTTAACAAATTTACACCCAAAGGTTCCAAGTGGATAAATCATGAACTGTTCATGTTTCTTAGACCCTAGCCTCTTAATGGGATGTTGTATCATAATTTTTGACAATATTCTTAATAATTTTTTCATTCTGTCATGTAGGAAATCAACTTTTTGATCATTTTCAGGTGGCTCCATATGGATGTATCTAACAAGCAATCCCTTTCACCCTTGAGAATACACCTTGAGAAATGAGTGTCCTCACATGGATACCTACATTCGTGCCCCTCATAAATGAGTTCCCTCGCATGGATTTTATCATATATCTACACTGTGAGTCCGAGTCGGCCAATTACAAAGAGGAGCCAGCTGAAACCTCCATGTGTTTCCTTGGCGTAATTGCAAAAGTGAAATCTAGAGGAAGGTTACCAAATGAATGTGGGCCTTCCACTTGTTAAGAACCCTAGAGTGTTGTACAAGTTTTTTAAAAGTCAGATTATGGGAGGGTCTAGTGGAAGCTTCCACATGTCTGTTTGGCGTAACTTCAAAGATGCAGTCTAGAGGTGGGAACTCAAACAACTTAGGCTCTCCGTGTGCCCTAGTCCCAACAAAGTTTCTTCGGCCTTTGAAACATTATTAGTAAAAATAGGATCTAGCGGAAACCTCCACGTTCCTCTTCAGCGCATTTTTGATATGGTGCCTAAAAGCGGAGACCCCAAATAAGCGCAGACTCACCACGTGTCTCAGCTTGAAAAATTTGTTGAAATATTTTAAGGACCAGTGTAATGTGCCACATGCCTAGGGTCTGAGAAAGTGTCCTCGACTGTTGAAAAGTCTAAGTATGAGCAGGGCCACTGCAATCTTCCATGTGTCCCTTCTGTACTTTTTTGGTCTGAAGCTCAAAAGAAGGAATCCCAAACAAGCGTAGGCCTTCCACATGTCTAGGGTCTGACAAAGTTTCATCAGACACTTGAAAAAGTCTAAGTATGGGAAGCTCCAATGGAAGCCTCCATGTGTCTCCTTGGCGCAACTCAAAAGATGAAATTTAGAGGTAAGACTTCAAATGAGTTCTTGCTCTCCAAATGTCCCAGACCTTAGAAAGTTGCTTGAAAATCCTAAGTATAGAGAGGAGCCATCGAAATCCTCCACATGTCTCCTTGTGAAACTACAAAGGTAGGACCCAAAGATAGATCGTCAAATGAGTTCAGGCCCTCCACGTGTCCATGGTTTAACAAATTTGCACCAACCGCTTGAAGAAATGTCTAACTATGGGCAGGGCCAGTGGAAACCTCCATGTGTCTCCTTTGCGCAACTCCAAAGGTGAAACCGAGAGGAGAATACTCAAATGAGCACAGACCCTCCTCATGGAAAATATTTGAGTTGAAGCAGGCGAAAAAAATTTAAAATGCTCTCATGACCTATCTCTCCACTTCCAAATTTTGATGTGGGCCCCATCGGAGTCACAACCAAAGTTCTATGCCAAACCACTTCGCCACTTTGACATATCAAATGTTGACTCAAAACATGTGACATCACTCTGCCCCCCATGGGGTTGTGGATCAATTTATAACTTTTCTCCTTTCACAAAAAGGCAAAAATCTTCGAAATGTTCGGATGATCCACATCTTCATCTTTGCCTTGAAAAATGGCCACGTGTTCAGCTTCAGGGTCAAAGTAAGAATTTTTCCCTGCCGCTTCATGTTTTTTGAATAACCAATTAAATACTATTGGGGCCATGGGGCCAGTTTTGTATTTTTTACAAATGTGATGAAAGTGACAAGTTTCAACAAAAAGACCTATTGGGCGACATCCAATAAGAAAGGACCGTGTTTTCACATATGTTGGGACAAAATTTGATAGGGAAAACATGACTGTGGAAAAATATAAGGAAGGGGAAACCCCAAATTCATTCCCAAATTAAAATGTTTTTTTCTTGCGGAGAGAAGACTATAAATAAAACCTAGATTCAATGTGATCCTCAACCAAAGGAAAGGACTGACAATGGTAACCAAATGAAGGAGATAGATATAACACATCAATACAGGGAAACAACGAAAACTTCAAACCATACAGAATGAGAAATATTTCGAACAAACAAGGCAAGATTAAATTGAGAACCAATAATGTGTTGGTTGGGACGAACAATTTTTTATACTAAACTATCTTTTGACATATATGTCAAATAATATCAAAAGTTTTGTTATTTCCTTATTAAAAGAATTCTCTCGCTCTCTCCCTCTCTTTTTTGAATAGGAAATGTGAATAAAGTAATGAATGAAGAAATTTTTTTCATTTCTCTTTCTGTCTATTTATTTAATGGGAACTTAAGAAACTCCCTTCCTAGCCAATTCATAATCTGGTATGTGTAACTATAAACTATTTTAATTGGATGTATCACATATAAAAATACAAAATAATAATTAATGAATTTCTTATTATTTAAACAAAGTAGTGACTTGATGGGTTGATGATCATTTGAATAATATATATATATATATATATATATATATATATATATATATATATATATATAATATATATAATGTGATAAAATCATGCAGGATTTGCTATGGATGATGTGTTTATAATGTCATAAAAATGTAAACCATGGGTTTTCTTATGTAGAAGCTTGCATTAGTTAACAAAACAAATGTTTTATTATAGTTGTAACATTTGATCAAAAATATTTGGGTGTGAATGTTGGTATCAGAGCTAAGTTGTAGAACTTTGAACTCTCGGTAACTGTTTATTGATTTAAATGTTTTAGTTCTAGTAAAAACTTGGTTTGTTCATGCTTATGGTTAAAAAAAAGGACTTTTATAACACTGTCATTCTCATTTCATTCTCCCACTATTGAGCTACAATATGGTTTATAACTATCTAATATGTGTTGTAAATTTTTTGTGGGTTATTTAAGGGACAAAATTTTTTCCCTCAATTTCTTATTGTTTATCTAAAATATGTGTGTATTTTGTCTTGTTCATTGACTTTGTGACCATCGTTGTCATGGGTTTTTCCTTCTTCCTTGATAGTGTGAAAGTATTGTATCTTGAGGTAGGAGGGGGATATGAAAATTGACTATCATTATGGTACTTGATTGTTTTCCTTGTTTTAAAAGGTTACATTTAAATGTTGTGTTAAATAGGTTGTTTTGGTCATGATTGTGAAATTACAATTATGTGGGCTGCTTCTTGTGATTATGTGAGATTTATAAAAAACAAAATTAATGTGAAAGTCTTAAAGGATTATACTATTTAAAACACCACATTATTAAACCTTTTCCACATTTTGTTAGCTTCATGTAAACATTGTGATAAAATAAAATCATATTATCTAGTTGTGAGACTTGATGATTGTTGTGTGTTGATTGCAAAAGCGTATTGGATATATTAATAACCTGGCATAGTACTGAATTTTTAAGGATTAATTACTTTACATTGCATCCATTGATATGAACACCACTTATGATTTTATCTCTTTGGCATTACATTACGAGCCATTCTATGGTATTCTATTCTACAAGTGGGAGAAATTCGGTCCAATTACGATGCGGTTTTATTTTACACTACTTAAAAATAATTTTATGATTTGAATTGTGCCATTTTAGTATAGAAGTTAAAGTATATTCATTGTTATAATGTTATAAGTACATAAATTTGATTCAGTACTTAGTGTTATCACACCCACTAGTATAAAAGTGTGATTCTATACGTATTGTTATATTTTTATGAGTATGGAAGTGGGATTCTCAACATGTTATATTTGTTTATTTATTCTAAGCTATGATCTATTCAAAACATTGTTTGATTCCCATGTGGATGCCGAGATGCACACTCAATGAAATTATGGCAAGATTATTCCCCTTTAGTTGTCATGGGAGGCCACAAAGTGTGAGTAATGTGGTTTGTTTCACCTTAACTATTTTGCATATGTTTTATTATGACCAAGACCAACATTTTTTTTATTTGGAGACTTTATTATTTTGACATTGAGAGGTTATTTTTATTGTGTTAACATTTTATCTTATTGAATGAGGCTACTTACCCACCTTTTATCTTTATTTTATATATTAAGTTAGATTCAACTATTTCCATACCTTGAATCTACATATTTTAGAGTCACTTGGAATTTCATTGTCGAATTATAAATGTGCATTTTTGAAATTATTTTCTCAAGTTGATTCTTACATATGTGTGGTGCATAAATGTCAAATTCAACCTTATTATGTTAGATTGGTCATTTTGCTGGTATGGAGAGTTGTTGGATATCTTTACTTTATTAGGTGGTATAGCCTCACATGTATGGGAATGTGAAGTGATTTAACTATGAGTTACAACATGACACCAACTTACTATGAGCTACAAGGTGACTTGGTCCCGATTTGAATTCTGTAAGGTTTCAATATGAGGAGGAAGTACTTTGCATTTTAGGAACCAAACATTTATATATTTTTTTTCAATCACAATAATATTCAGCAGATTATTTAGGAAACTTTTTTAGTACTATAAATACCTAAAGAAATGATAATATCTCCTTTGATCATACTTAACTTATTTACGGAGCCTTCTTACTAGATTATGAGATTTCATTCATATCATATGGATTAACCACCTTTATGGAAAACCTTCTCACCTATGGATCACTATTTACAATGACATAGAGATGGATTGAAATTAGAGAAGTGATACAATGATATTGTTTTAGGATTGAAAAGTTTTATAGGTAAACATAGATTGGATTCAGAGTAATAAAGGTACATCATTCACTATTAAGGAGTGTTATAGGGTCATGTAGATTAGATTCATATGATATAGGTGGACTAAGTTATATTTTAAAGTGATACACATATATGGGATTCGAATTGAAGTAATGAAAAAGCTACTTGGAGTTATATTTAAAATTAATACAATTTACATACTTAACGTTTCAGGGTGATATAGATAAATAGTTCAAACGTTTATATTTTTATTCTAATATTATGTTTTATTGTGGGATTATGTGAGATTTCTCTTACAAGTAGGGTAAAATTTAAGAACCCCTAAGAAATACCATAGACATTACTTGCAAATTTTATAAAAATTACTTACAAAATATTGGTCAATTAAAAAAATTGAAAGGAAATGCTATCAGCCAGTAGCAACTATCGACTTGTATCATAATACTACTCGCCAACAACATTATGCTACGAGACGGTATCATTAATATACTGAAAGACATCATTGATTTTTTGGCTAGTAGCATAATGTCATTTAATGGTAGAAATTATTATATTTGTATATGTGATAAAGGTGATTTGAATATAAAAATTTTGGCTATTACTATAAATTCAATATAAATCAACCCAAATAATTTGCGTGAAATAGAAAGTGACCTGACACTTATACATTAGTAAAATTCAAATTTAAAAAACACAAATATTCATGAATTAACAAATATTTTCCATTAAAATGTACACTTCTTTGATGATTTCTAGTGGAATTATCGAGATACACTACTCTGGCAGAGCTTAACATGTTTTGAAATGTTACTTAGGATTAAATTGGGACCAACTCTTTATGGTCCACTATGATCTAGAATTCATTTCACATGATGTTATTTTCATCGGCTCATATTGAGTTTATGTTGCATTTTTATATAGATGATGTTTATTTTCATAAGGTTTGTAGAAGAGTCCAGGTTATGGTATTTTTAAATGGATTTACATAATATAGTGTCTACTTCCATGTCATGGATTTTAGAATTTACGTGATATAGGAGCATCAACTATTGTATTCTACATGGCTATGATTAAGGCATTAAAATGACACGAAACACTACAAATAAATTTCAGGAGAAAGATGATATAAATCTTTTGAAAATTGGTGACATTATTTATGGAAACATGATACTATATCCTCCCTTTCCTTCTTGTTTATGATTTAGCAGCAGTTGAGTTGAAGAATTTAATAAAAACATAAATGTAATTATTTGTGTGTCTTTGTGTGTTAGTAAAGTTGCTTGATACTTGTTGTGTAGGAAATTATTTTTGTCAAATTTCTTTATTTAGAATAAATCCTCACCGTTAGTGACATGTCTTCCTAAGGCATACTAAATGTTATAGGAGTTATTATTACATGTCTGACATGTGATAGTATATCATAGTGTGTCATATGATTTACATTCCCATTCAGGAGTATAACTCCCCTTCATATTCTTTGAATATTAAAATGGAGTAGTTACATAAAAATCCTATTTGTACACACATCTTGAGCTATTGAGAGGTTCTTGATTTTACACCAATCATATTTTGTGAGTTAATATCATATTGTACTGCTTGTTAGATATTCTTAGAATTCATGCAATTACATGTGTGCAAGCATCTTTGTAAGATATTATGATGGAAAGTTGCATATGGTATCATAATAATTCTTGTAAAATGCTTATTTGTTTTCATCATTTGTGTTATTATTCATGTATTTTATCTGACAAGTGCAAGTGTAAATTTTTTTAATTTCATTATTGAGGGTCTACAAAAATTTCTCACGTGTTTCAATAAAATATCAAAAACCTTGAGATTTGTGATGAAATTGTTTTAGGGGTTTTCTAAGAATTTTTAAAGGTCTTTAATTTTTGTTAATTTTTCCTCATCATCTATGGATTTCAATATTTACAGGTTGTTCACCAAGTCTAAAAACCCACTTGAGTGCGTTTAATGTTTTTTAGGGTGTTTAAAAAGTTAAAAATCCTAACCTACTGTTTTAGGTTTTGATGAAATCCTAATAATTTGACACAAACTTACAATTTTTGGTGAAATATTTGAACTATGATACACACCCAATCTTATGAGTTTTCAGGTATTTATTATTTATGGATACATCAACATGAAAGTTAGAAATTCAGAAGAAATCCCTATTGATATTCAAAGATCAGTGTTACCGGTTTTTGGGTATTTGAGACATCTACAGACATCGACATGAAAGACAAAATTTAGGGGTAAACTCCCCACCCTGGTAAAATCACATTCTTTAGGGTTTATTAACGAGCTTGAAAAGTTTTGGGTTTCAACACTTTTCATGGTTTGGGTTTGGAAACCTATCTAATACCTTTCGTGTTTTGACCTATGTTGAACATATTTCAGGATCTATGACTTTCTCCAAAATTACAAACCTCAAGAAACCTATTTAAGGTTTTTCATGGTGCTCAACAGGTGTAAGAACCTATGACAAGTGTTTAGACTTCAAATATTAGCACTAGATTTTAGTAGTTTAATGTTAAGTTGTGAAACCCAATATTGTGTGTCAGGTTTTGGGAGGTATCAAAGAAGGTGAAAAATCTTACTCACTTTTTTAGGTTTTCAGAGGTTTCTAGCAAGGTAAAAAATCTTATAGAGTATTTCGAGCTTGTGAATTTGTTCAAAAAGTTCACCCTAACCAATGTTTTTTGGTTTTTTGAATTGTTGAACAAATTAAAAATGCTTATTTAGTGGATTTTAGTTTTTCCAAGGCGATAATAAATATCAAAACTCTAATTTTATATAAATTTTAATTGATAGGTCCTTTTTACATACTATTTACTAAAGCATAATTTTTTTCAACTATTTACACATCGAAGGTATTATGTTTCCTTGTAAAATTGAAACTTTGTAAGTTTAGGAGGAGTGTAAAAAATATTGTGATTCCTTCTTGATGCATTCATTATATTATTTTGCAAATACATACAAATCTACAAATGGACAACAATTCATATGTTTTTGGTTACTCACTTCAGCTATTCCAAAAGGAAGAAATATATGTCACTAAATTTGAGGAACAAGAAGTTCTATAGGATAAATTTGGGTTTATATAGTAAAACAATAACTATTATAGATAAATATAAATGTTTTGACAAGTGTGATGAAAATTATGGTTTCTTGTGCTTTTATATAATTATTTCCATAACACCCAAGGATGTATGGGACACCTTAAAATAACTACTTAGGAAATAAGATCAAATGAGAGGGTATGAACTATAAAATGGGATTATTAGTCTAATCCCTCATATATTTGACGTACTTCAGGACTACTTCACAAAG